>JANZXR010088291.1:0-10607 GCA_027575705.1 Erythroxylum echinodendron
ATCATATTGAACATCTACTTGAATTCATCAAGTTTGGTGTTCTAAAACCCTTACACATTGTTTCATCTTCCTTCTTTTCCTGTTCTTGGGTGATCAAGGAAGGGTTTGGTGCTTGTAACAATCCAAACAAGGAGAAGAAACAAGAAAGGATGAGATACACAAGGTAAAAAGTTTTATTATTTCATGTTCTTTACATATCCTTGTATGCATGTGAGATTCTGTAGTTTCCAGGTTGTCATAGTGTCAGAATCTTGATTCTAACACTTCCACTACATCTGCATGCATATGATACATACAACAATGGCTAACCTAAAAGTGGTATCAAAGTCAGGTTTGTGCATGTAATAGATGATGTATTGAACATGTGCAAAGTGTTTGCTGGGTTGTGACGGACTTGCATATTGTTTTGGAAAAATTCGTGTAAATTCTAGAAAGATTGTTTTTCTATTTTTTTTCTCAGAAATGTTTATAAGATTTACATTATGTTTCTGTAAAATTATATTACAATTGAATCCTATTTGCTATTTTATTTCAAATTTATATCCAGATTGTTCATATGTTGATTTTTGGGATTTTCTGCAAAACTAATTGCATGTGATGACTTTCAAAAATTCGTATTAATTGTAGAAAATTTTTTATCTGTTTTTCTTTCACTGAAATGTTTATAAGATGTTATATTATATTTTTGTAAAAGAAAAATGCAATTTATTGTCATTTTCTATTTTATTACAAAATTAGTTTCAGCTTGATGCATGTATGAAGTTCTGGAAATTCTGGAAATGTGATGAACACACATACATGAAAAATTCATAGTAATTTTTATAAAAATTGTTTTTATAAATTTTACGTATGCACAAGCAAGATGAGATGTTTATGCTTGACACTTGTTGTTAAAGTGGTTATCTAATGCATGCATGATGTAATGTTTGTCTAGGGTTAGAAGTAATGTGACAAGTGTCATACACATATGATGTGTTGGCTTATTCCAATTTTTAATAAATAAATTCTATTAATTAGTTTCTAGAATTTATTATTAGACACATTTAGAATGTGTATACAACTTTGGAATGTTTCTAGAATTAATTGAATTTTATTCAATTAATAAATAAAGTCAAAGTCAACAATGGTCAACTTTTTGAAAGTTGGAGTTGACTTACTTAATGACTTATAATGTATGTATTTCGGTTATGAGAGCTAAATAAGGTTCTTATATAATAAGAAATGTATTATTTTGATGAAAATAGCATGCTTAATGCATGTGCTTGAAATTAGAATTTTGGAAATTTTCCAAACATCGAATCAGTCTCTTTAGTGTCTAGTAGGTTAATTTATTTATCTTGACAATTTTGGCTATCAAGATAATTTTGGCTAGTGCCAAAATTGTTTAGATAAATTTAAGATGACCTAGGGATATTATAGAGGACTAATTGGTGTACTGGAATTTTGGAAACCCTAGGGATTATTTTAGAATTAATCCAAGTAGAACATAGCATTTCTAGTATGACTAAATAAGGGCATATAGACTAGGATTAAATGTTTAATATGAACATCAAAATAATTAAATTTTAGGGTTCCTAATCAAATCACATTCATAATTTGGATTAGCCAAGACTAACACTAGTACCCCATTAGGTTTAACAATTGAATCGAATCACGAACTTTAGATGCATAGTCAAGTCACAACCTAAATCTAAACCTCCTTTGTGTGATACATGCATTAGATGTATTTTAAGGGTAGTTATGGACATAGGCTCAATTCAATTGAGTTATCCATAATCTAAATGTATATACGATATACATAATCAAGATCATCTAAGTATTGATGAGACCAAAGGACAAATCCCTCAACCAAAATATTGGGACTTATCTCTTCCATTGATATGGCAAAAACCAAATTTCTTTTAGAGTTGGGTTGTTGAGCAAAATCAAGCCGCTCTACACGAATATGCTCAAATCATGGAAATTAAATTTTCTAATTAATGGGTTGGTCCTAACTCAAAGCATTGATTTGTCGGGCAAACTCAAGGTCAATGTGGATAGAGGTGAAGTTGGGTTATAAATATGGGATATACATAAATCAAGAGTTAATAACCCAATGAGTGTGCTAAATCAACAGTTAATGGCATAAGTCGATAGTTGCATAATTAAATGTAATTGGTATGAATGATACCTACCGATTGACCTAAGATGGCTTGTTAGGCAAACCTAATGTTATTCTTAGTGGTATTGAATATCGACCCATTAAGAAAACTGTAAGTTTTCTAGAATTCATAATGAGGGCTATGGATTTGAATAAGAATAATGGGACCTATGATGCATGCTATTAAAGTTCTTGTAGATATGTATTAAGTGTACATACTAACACTTTCTCTCATTCTTCTAGGTTATCGAATCATACGATGTCTTTTAGTGTGAACCTACGCTCCCTACTTGATTCCAACAAACTCACGGGACCTAACTTCTTGGATTGGCTACGGAATTTGAGAATTGTTCTTAAATCCAAAAAACTAGGGTATGTCCTAGATGAACCACTTCCTGATCCCCTATTGTTGATGCATCTGATGAAGATCAAAAAACTTACAAGAAGTTATTGGATGATAGTGAGTTGGCTAGCTATATAATACTAGCCTCTATGTCACCAGAACTGCAAAAGCAGCATAAGGCTATAGATGCTCATACCATAGTCTACCATCGAAGGGAATTGTTTGATGAGCAAACTCGATCTGAAAGGTTCGAGACCTCAAGATTGCTTTTCCATTCTAAGATGGATGAGGGATCATCTCCAGTGTAGTATGCACTGAAGATGAACAGGTATATTGAGAGGTTAGGTAGTTTAGGATTCATTATGGATCATAAATTAAGTATAGACTTAATTATGAATGGTTTAACCGATAGTTATTCACAGTTTGTGCTTAAAAATCGAATGAATCAAATATTCACGATGATACCTGAGATGATTAATCTACTCAAAATAGCAGAGAAAGCTGTTAAGAAGGACAGGAAGACTATGAACCTATTGGACTCTGCTTCTGGTTCTCAAAAGAAGAACTAAAAGAAGAACAAGAAGTTTAAGAGTCCAGTGGGAGGTGTAGTCAAGAATAAGGCAAAGGAGACAGCACTGAAGGGGATATGCTTCCATTACAATAAGGAAGGACATTGGAAGAGAAATTTCAAAGCTTATCTAGAGTCACTAAAGCAGAAGAAGGCATTAGATGCCCCACCATCTACTTTAGGTAAGATATTTATCATTGAGGTTAGTACTATTTCTGATCATAACATTTAGGTATTAGACACCAGATGTGGCTTACACATATGTGTTGATATACAGGGTCTCAAGGATAGTAAACCACTCAAGAAGGAAGAGATGGACCTACGTGTGGGAAATTGAGCAAAAGTTGCTGCATTAGTTATAGGAATGCATGTTATGTATTTTCCTAGTGGGCTAGAGTTAATTTTGAAAAATTGCTACTATGTACTCGTTGTGACTAAAAACATTGTCTCTGTTTCATGTCTTAATAAAGCGGGATTTGATTTAACTTTTTTCAAGCAATGGTTGTTCAATTAAGCAATGGTTATTCACTCTCGATTTTTAACTCACAACCAGCCCATTTGTCGCCCCCATCTATGTATTCTTTATAACTTAAATGATAAGTTAAATAGAAGGGACATGTGGCATTTAAATAGAAGTGTGAGGTGTCTCATTTTGTAATGTGATGCATATGTCTTTGAGAGCTTCATGTTACAGCCATCACACACATTGGTTCTTCCAAAAGCTAGGTTTTTCTCATGAGTTAAATGGATAGCTAGCTTCATATGGGACAAATGGATAGATTTAACATTATGTATATGTTTTTACATCCATTTTTTAGCCCTCATTCATTCTTTACTTCAGCCGAACCTTCACTTTACCATACCAGCTGAAACACACTTTTATCTTTTCTTTACTCCCAAACTTCGTTCCAAAACATATGGTAGCTAGGTTTTCATAGATAAATGGATAGTTGACGTTATTCTTGTCTTGTAGTGCATGTAACTGCTATACAAATTTGCTTTATCTTGTAATGCATGTCACGTGATCTCATGGTTTCTACATTTTATTGCCTTAATTTCTTGCTATTATGTCGTTTTGCATTTGGTCTTTCTCTTGGCTACTTATTTGTTTTCTTCTTTTAGACTAGATTTTCCAGATTTTCTTCTAGTATAACAAACGTTATTTTGAAGAGTTTTTCTTTTCTTCTTCTTGCTCTAATTCTCTTCTTTTTACTCCATAAAGACGAGTGTAAATCTTTATGAAATGGCCCAAATATAATGCTTTCTACTCACTTTAACTCTTTTGCTTCGAAATTGTGCCTAAAGCCACATATGAGTCAAAGTGAGTATCTTAATCAATTTAATGTCATTAATCGCTAAGTTTTCTAAAATAATTATACAATCAATTAAGCACATATCATATATCAAACACAAACATCAATTCGCAGGTTTTTATTTTAGTTGTAATGAGGCCGGGCTGAGGGTAAGAAAAAGGAAAATCACAGTTTAAAACCACAACACAAATTGAACATTTAAAATAATACAAAACAATGAACCATAAAACATTCAATTCTTTCTTCTTATTTAACAAAATTAACACTTCCCCTTTTTGTTTTAACTTTCTTCTTCTTTTCATTTTCTAGTCATCTTCTCTTCCTTTCTTTTCTTTTCTATTTCTATTTATTTTCTTTTCTTTTCTTTTTTTCTTTTCTTTTTTCTTTCTTCTTGATTTTTCTCTTTTTTTTCCATATTTTCAATTTATTTATTTAGAACAAGATCAAGTTAGAAGAGAAAAAATGTAGAGGGGAGATACAAATTATTACAACCATACCCATTCCTAACTCAAAAACCAACTGTATCCTATAATTCCCCTATACTTGTTCAAACTATTATTCCCTAAACCTAACCATACACATTCAAACGCTCAACTTGCCTTATGGTACGTACAATGAAGAAGATAAATAATTAAGGTAAAGGATCATATTTTGGGTTTAAAGAAAGAAAAGTTTCATGTTAAACTCAAAAGGGGTTCGCTAAAGGTAACATTATGGTGGCTTTTTTAGCAAAGGGGTAAATCCTAATTGCCTTCATCATTTCAACATTTGCATAAGATTACATGATCTCAACTAGTATTTGTAAGTAAGTTCTAGAGTTCCTTAATAATGAATGAGGAAACTTAGCTTATCCATTGTGGCCAATCCTTGTTTAATGGTTAGCCATATTAAGAAGGATAACTTTCGAATTACCTCATGCCAACTCAATTTCTCTTTAACTCCTCTTAATACTTCTATGCATAACTTATTATTAAACCTACAAATCTATAGCTTTTGGCAGTTTACCTTGGTTATTTACTTGTTTACTACTTAAATACTTCACTTATACTGATAAAGATAGGATTTAAGTGTTTAATGATGAATCCTATGAATATGTTCGTAATGGGGGGGTTAAGTCCTTACCTACTTTCTATTCATACAATCAGCTAGGTTAGATACTTCTTTCAGGGCTTTGCTTTGAAACTAAGCAGTTGTGACTGTAAGAAAAGTTTAAACGTAATATTGCAATGTTGAATTTGGACTTCAATAAAGTAATATTAAAACTAATCCTTGTTATACTTAGACCACAAGGAACATTGTATGCTTACAAAGTTTCAAGTCCATCTTCTGATAAATGAACAACTTGGAAATGGTCAACTAATACTTATCTGAGTCTCTTTACATATCATGGTGCAATGACACATTTCCTTTGCATACCAAACCCAGCCAGCCTATAGAAATATTAAAGCTAGTAGAAACAGTCAACCATGTCTCATTATATCCTAATTGTCCTCTCCTTGTTAGTAACTCAAGCAATGCTTCAAGGCCTCCATATAATGGACTACTCAGTCACCAACAACGTAGCCATAACCACTGATAGAGGCTACTTCAGTAGAGAGATCAGTGATGATTATAACAAGCGGACACTATCAGCTGCTACTAACTTTATGTGGAGGTTATTTCAACAAAATAAGTAGAAGTACAGAAAAGATGTTCAGAAGGAGAGCTTGTTCATTAATGACATGACTGGTGTGGCATATGCTGTTAATTATGAGATTCATGTTAGCGCAAACTATGTTGGGAGCTACAGTGGTGATGTGAGAAGGGAAATCACTGAGGTACTTTATCATGAATTGAGACACGTATGGCAATGGAATGGCAATGGTCAAGCACCTAGAGGGTTAATTGAAGGAATATTTGATTTTGTAAGGTTAAAAGCAGGTTATATCCCTTATCTTTGGGTGTAACCAGGATAAGGTGATAGGTAGTATTAAGGTTATGATGTTACTATTAGGTTTTAGGACTATTGTAATAGTCTCAGTAATGGGTTTGTGGCTCAAGTTAGCATGAAGATGAGAACTAGTTATAGTGATCAGTATTTCATTGATCTACTACGAAAGAATATGGATCAGCTCTAGAGAGATTATAAGGTTAAGTGTGGAAACTAATTGTTACATACATCTTGTTTTAATATCTAATATGTATGATTTATACCTAAATAAATTCTGAATGTAAGTTTTTCGATGGTTACCCATCTTTATGAGGATCTTCTAAAAGAACGGCCATTCCTAAAAGCAGTTCTTAATGTCATACATCTCCAAGTCAACTATTGACTTACTCAGTCTACTCCTTTCGTTTATTAGTCTACTCTTAGTGCTCATATTTGACTTGTTTCACAACACAATAATTGATTCAAAATCTTCAACACGCACTACACTAACAATCTGCCTGTGAATGAAAAGTTCAGAAATGGGAGAAACAGAACATACCATAGTGTCTATTATAGGCTAAAGATTAAAAAAAAGAAAAAATTTTAAAAGGAAAATCGTCATCTCACCTTATCATTTTGGCTTAACCAAATCCAAGGGTGTCATGAAGCAGATTTGTTATGAATTTCTTCTGCATAAGCAGTTGAATCTTAGTTTTGCTGTAAATCTCATAAGGTAAGAAAAGACTCCAAGTCTCCTCGATGGTTTTCAAAATCCAATCTTTATATGTTTGCACAAATGCAGCTTTCACACATGAACCTCTACACCAATTAAAGAACACATTTCATAATAGCAATAAAAAAAAGCTCCTGAAACACACGTCCCAGTCTATTAGTAAAGGTATTATAAATGAATACTTAGTAAAGCAATGCAATGTGAGACCAGAAAGTATATAATAACATATAAAAGTACTTTAAATGGCGTTGGCCAAATGTAACCAAATGGATAAAGGAAGAAAAATAAGTATGCCCACTTGCAAACCATTAAATTGTAGGATTAACAATGATAATCTAGTCAGATTGTCAGTCAAGATATACATGTGAAAATTTAGTAAAGGAATGTACCGAGTGACTAACTCCAAATTTGGCAAATACAAGTAGAAGAAAAAATCTAACCTTTGTATTAGAAGCATGTGCATGGATGAAAGGTCAAGGTATAACATACATCATGATCACTAAAAGATATGGGAGAAAATGGTCTGTACATACCTTCCAGTCATTATCTTGATTGGTGTTAAAAAATGCAATTATATTAGTGGAGCATTTAATTAAACTTGATTCATTATTTGGTTCATGTATTTTGAGATTTATTGTATTTTTCTTATGCATGTATCTTGCATTTACTTTCTTATGCTTTTCTAAGAATTGTATTGTCTCTAAGAGGTGTCTTATGTATCTATAAATACCATGTACTAGTTCATTTCCAAAATTTGGCAAGAAATCCAAATCAAGTGAGTTATTTAGATTGTTTGAGTTTTCTCCTTTATCTTTCTATATCCCTTATTTAATATAAAGTGGTATTAGAGCCATATTATTTTGAAGATGTCTAATTTCGTTGTTTCAATCCCCAAACTCACAAAAGAAAATCATAATAAGTGGTATGTACATATGACGGTAATTTTTGGCTCTCAAGATGCCTGGGAGATAGTAGAATAAAGATATGATGAACCGAAAAATAAAGGAGCTTTGAATCAAAAACAAAGTAACACGTTATAAAAGAATCATAGATTGGATTAACATGCTCTTAGCATCATTCATACAACATTGGATGATGAAATGTTTGAAAAAGTGTGAAACACAACAAAATTTTAAAAAAAACTTGGGTGATTCTTTAAAAGGCCCATGAAAGAGTTGACAAGGTGAAGAAAGTGTATCTTCAAACATTGAGAGGAGAATTTGAATCCTTATACATGAAAGAGACCGAATCCATCTATGACAATTTCTCAAGAGTCTTGGAAACTACAATCAAATGAGAAGATATTGTGAGAATTTGGAAGATGCTCGTATTGTGGAGAAAATTATTCGTACTCTTGATTCAAAATTTGACATTGTTTCCATGGCTATTAAACAATCTCAAGATTTGGAAGCCATAACCATTGATGAACTACAAGGATCCTTGTAAGCTTATGAAATAAGATTGAAGAAAAAAGAGCCACTAGTTCAAGCCTTCTAAGCAAAGGTCTCTTTGAAAGACAAAAAGCAAGAATCCACTAGCTTACAAGGAAAAGGAAGAGGAAGAGCTCATATTCAAGGCTATAAAAGAGATAGAAATCATCATGGTTATGGTCGTGGTCATGGTCGTGGTCGTGGTCGTGGTCATAGTCGTGGAAGAGGCACACATCACTTTAATAGTGAAAAGTCAAGCCAACAATCTCAAAACTCAAGAGGTCGTGGAAGCTATTAATATAAGAGAGGAGGAGGAAGAAGGTATGAAAAATATAATATTCAATGTCATAATTGTCACAAATATGGTCATTATTCCTTTGAATGTTGGAGTGACACTAGCAACTAAGGAGAGGCTCATCTTGTGGAGATGAAAAAAGAACAAGAAGAAGAAGAAGAAGAAGAAGAAGAAGACTACTTTTGTTATTGGCTAACAAAGGAGAAGAAAATAAATACTTATAGTATCTTGACACTAGTGCTAGCAACCATATAAGTGGTAATAAGGAGCTATTCATGAACTTGATGAGAAGAAAAAAGGAGAAATTGTTTTTGGAAATGATTCAAAAGTTTCAATTGAAGGCAAAGGTGATATTTTTGTCTTTACAAAAAATGGTGGTCATAAAGTTATTTCACAAGTCTATTATGTTCCTTATTTGGAAGAAAACATCTTAAGTATAGGGCAATTGCTAAAAAAATGGATATGATATCCATTTAAAAGATGCTTGTTGCACTTTAAGAGATGAAGCACACAACTTAATAACAAGTGTACTTATGTCAAAAAACAGAATATTCAAGCTCAATGTCAATGTTGATCACCCAAGATGCTTGAAGAAATGTGTCAAAGACTTCTCTTGGCTTTAGCACATGACATTTGGTCATCTAAATTTTAGAGGATTAAAATTATTGGCAAAGAAGAATATGGTGAATGGTTTGCCTCTCATTACTTAACCCAATCAATTATATGAAAGGTGTGTCATAGGAAAGCAAGTGAGAAAGCCTTTTCTAAAGGAGTACACCACAAGAACCATTAAGCCACGTCAGCTTGTTCATATCAGTATTTGTGGCTAAATCAAGCCCTCTTCTTATGGTAAAGCAAACTATTTCTTACTCTTTATTGATGATTTTCTCGCAAATTTTGGGTTTATTTTTTGAATAGGAAGGATGAATCTTTTGAAATTTTCCAAAAGTTCAAAGCCTAAGTTGAAACTATGACTGGTTTTGTCATCAAATCTTTGAGGATGAATAAAGGGGGAGAGTTCGCTTCCTTGGAGTTCAACAAATTTTACGAAGTTAAAGGCATTCGTCATTTTCTTACGATTCCATGCTCTCCACAATAAAATAGAGATGTGGAATGTAAGAATAGATTTATTCTCAACATAACAAGGAGCATGCTAAAGCACAAGAATATGCCTAATGAGTTTTGGGTCGAAGCTATCACTTATCCAACTTATCCCCTACTAGAAGTGTTCATAGGATGACTCCTCATAAAGCTTGGAGTGGTAAGAAGCCAAGTTTTTCTCATTTGTCAATTTTTGGAAGCATAGCATATGCTTATGTTCCTAAAGAGATAAGATCAAAGTTAGATGACAAAAGTGAAAAGCATGTCTTCATTAGCTACAACTCTAATTCTAAGGGTTATAACCAATGGGAAAATTGTAATTAGTAGAGATGTTGATTTTGATGAAAAAAGTTTGTGGAGGTGGGATGTATCCAAAAATGAAGAAAATGTTTCACTTCTTATGATTGGATTAGTAGGTTCCGATCATGCATCTCATACATAATATATATCAAATATACATAGAGGAAAATAAAACAGAACCTCAAAAAACAAGCTACTCATGCATATAGATATAGAAAAAAAAACATGAAACTAAGATCTTGACTTACTTCAGATCTCCTATGTGTGTGACCCATTAGGTTCCTGGTTATGCTGGCCACTTAAAATAACACTTTATTCAAGTAAGTCAAGAGCGATATCTAACAACACGTCATGACCCCTAATTGACAGAAAAGTTAGTGTTGGATCTCACTTTTAGTATTTTTATATTTTATTTTATTTTAATTATTTTATTAGATTATCAAGCATGGAAAATAAATAAGAAAGTATGAAGTTG
>JANZXR010088322.1:0-10604 GCA_027575705.1 Erythroxylum echinodendron
GTATCTCACTATCCTCAAAGCTGCCTCATAATGTGATTTCTTTGGCTTTCGCATAAACTGACTAAGGTGCTGCACTGCAAAAGCGAAATCAGGTCTAGTATTTGTTAAATACAAGAGCCTGCCCATCAATCTTTGAAACACAGTTGCATCCTTCAGTTCACTATCATTATGCGTCAACTGTAGAGCTTCATCATAATCTGCAGTAGTCATCTTCAAATTCTGCTCAAGAGGAGTATTTGCTGGCTTTAAATTTCCCAGCCCAACATCTTCTATTAGTTGTAAAGCATATTTCCTTTGAGTCATTACAATTCCTTGTGAGGATCTTGCAATTTCAATACCAAGAAAATATTTGAGAGTGCCCAGATCTTTCATCTTGAAATTTTGGTGAAGAATGAGTCGAAGATCTTCAATAAGACCCCTGTCATTCCTAGTGATCAAAAGATCATCAACATATATAAGCATAATCACCATTTTGTCACCTACAATTTTAGTGAACAATTAGATCGTGCTTGCTTTGTAAGTAACCAGAGTTGATGAGAGCCTCACTGAGTTTCAGGTTCCACTGTCGAGAGGCTTGTTTTAAGCCATAAAGGGATTTGAGCAGTTTACATACTTGATTCCCCCCTTGAATGTCAAATCCCTGAGGGAGAGTCATATAGACTTCTTCATGAAGATCACCCTGAAGGAAAGCATTATAGACATCTAGTTGAATGAGAGGCCAGTTATGGAGGGCAACAAGAGCAATAACTACTCTGACAGTGACTTGTTTAGCAACTAGTGAAAACGTATCTTGAAAGTCAATGCCTTCCTGCTGGCTATAACCTTTGGCAACTAAACTTGCTTTGTAGCGTTCAACTGTGCCATCTGAGTTATATTTCACTCGAAATACCCATTTGTAGCCAATGGGAGTCTTTCCTTGGGGCAAGGAGACAATTTGCCATGTGCCATTTGCTTCCAAAGCCTGAATTTCCTGTTGCATTGCAGCTTTCCAACAATCATGTTTAATTGCCTCTTGATAAGTTTGAGGTTCAGGTATATGGGAAAGGGATGCAGCAAAACATTGAGTATGTTGAGGTAAATGTGTATATGAAATAAAGTTTGAAAGAGAATACTGACCTTGATTTGCAGGGGAAGAAGATGAAGATGATTGATTGCTGCAAAGGTAGTCTGTCATCCAGGCTGGTGGTTTGTGGATTCTGGTGCTTCTTATTAGTGGTTGTGGTGATAGTGAGTGTTGGGAAGGTGAGGCACCAAGTGAGGGATGATGAGAAGATATAGAGATACTAGGTGAGGATGAGGGTGATGTTTGAGGACTGAAATTGGATGAATATGTGGAAGGTGATAGAGGAAGGTTGAGAAAATTTGAATCATCAAGAGGACTAAATGCAGTTACATCTAGAGGAAACATAGGTTGTTCTTGTGGAGGTGTTTTGAAAGAAAAGACAGTTTCATGGAAAGTAACATCTCTACTGAAGAAAATTTTTTGTGAAATAGGATTAAAGAGAATGTACCCTTTTTGAACTTGAGAGTACCCCATAAAGATAGATGGTATGGCCTTTTGTGAGAATTTATCATGATAATTAGTAACAGTAGCAAAGCAAAGGCATCCAAAAACTTTGAGATGAGACAAAGGTGGTGGTTTATTGTAAAGTAATTCATAAGGTGTTTTCCACCCCAAAACTGAGGAGGGTAATTTGTTAATTAGATAACATGTAGTGAGTACACACTCTCCCCGGAATTTAACAGGTAAGTGAGAATGAAATTTCAAGGCTCGAGTAATATCTAGAAGATGCCTATGCTTGCGTTCATCCATACCATTCTGTTGAGGGGTTTGAACACATGAAGATTGATGAATGATTCCAAGAGATAAGAAAAAAGGAGTCCCCTCTTTTGTAAAAAATTCACTCCCATTATCACTTCGAATGATCTTAACAACAGCAGAAAATTGAGTTTTAACTAAAGTGATAAATTGTTTTAAGACGAGAAATGCATCACTCTTTAGTCGGAGAAGGTAAATCCAGGTCATTCTAGTTTTATCATCCACAATTGTTAAGAAATATCTATGTCCACTGTGAGTGGAAATTCTATAAGGGCCCCAAAGATCAATATGTAGTAATGAAAAAGGAATATCTTCTCTAGTTTCACTGATTGGAAATGGTAGTCTAGATTGTTTTACCAATGGACAAACAGTACAGATAGAAAGATCATGAGTATTACTAGAGACAGAATGTAGAAAAGATATTTTATTCATCTTTGATATAGAGGTATGACCAAGTCTAGCATGCCACAAACTGTAATTAACATGCTTAGAAACAGACAAAGAGGTAATTGATGATTGAGAAACATTGGAAAGGTTTACAAAGGATTTAAGTGGTTTTTTAACTAGCTGTGGAAAAAGCAAATAGAGGCCATCCTGTTCTTTACCAATCCCTATCACCCTTCCACTGCAAAGGTCCTGTAGAACACAGAATGTAAGATAAAAGAAAACAAAGCAATTGAGGTCTTTGGTGAGTTTAGAAATTGAAATGAGGTTGAAATTGAATGAGGGTATATACATGACATCAGTTAATTTATGCTCAGGGGATAAAAAATGAGTACCAATATGTGTAACAGTGGCAGTTTTATCAGTAGGCAATTTAACATAAGAATTGGCAGCAAATGCAACAGGTGAATTCAGACAATCAAAAGCAAAAGTCATATGGTTAGAAGCTCCAGTGTCAAGAATCCAATGAATTGGATCTGAAACAAGAGAGGTACCTGCCATGTGAGCGACAGCTATAACCGGTGGCTCCTTGGTGAGAAGATTCAAGATCTGTTGGTATTGCTCAGGTGTGAACATAGGAGCCTGCAGAGAGGGAGCTTCATCAGATTCGGAGGGCTCGTCAGCAGTGACCACATGGTTGGCAGTTAGAGGCTTCTTCTTTGTGAATTTGAAGTCAGAAGGGAAACCAATAAGCCTGTAACAATTTTCTTGCTTATGGCCCTTGACATTGCAATGATCACATGTGCCAGAGAAACGCTTCTTAGAGGTTGAAGATTGTTGAGTGAGTAAAGCGGTGGGTTCAGGAATGATAGGAGAAGCGATCTCACGTTGAGTCTCATCACAAATCACCGTGGAATAGGCCTAATTAGCAGATGGTAAAGGCTGCATCAAAAGCACTTGACTACGAACATTGGCATATGTTTCATTGAGACCCATGAGAAACTGAAAGAGGCGTTGCTGCTGATGCTAAGCATTTTTTTGAGGAAGATCATATGCACAAGTAGAAGTAGGAACAAGAACATCATATTCATCCCAGAGCAAACGGAGTTTGGTATAATACGAGGCTACAGAGGAGGTACCTTGAGTGTGAGATGAAATTGCACGATGACCGTGAGCCATCAACCTTATCATATCGTTCTTGGAGATCCTTTCAAACAAGAGCTGCACTGGAAGCAAAAACAATACCAGCAGAGAGTTCCTTGGAAACAGTGTTGAGAATCCAGGAAAGAATAAAAGCATTGCAGCGATCCCATTGAGCATGAAGTTCAGGATCAAGACTATCTTTAGAACAAGTACCATCAATGAACCCAATCTTGTTTTTAGCAAGAAGAGCGATTCGCATCGAGCGGCTCCAAACACAATAATTGTCGGTGCCGGAAAGCTGATGAGAAACCAGTATCAAACCTGGCATATCAGATGGGTGAAGGTAGAGAGGATGATGAAAGCCAATAGTGATGGAAGAAGAAGAATCAGATGATTGGAAATCCATGAATGAAGAGTTAGGGATTTGAAATAGAAAAGGGGGAAAACGATTGAAAAAGATTAGGAATCGGAAAGATGAAGTGAAATGGGTGAAAGAAATTGAGAAGAAATCAATTAAATGATGGAAAAGAAGGATTTGATAAAATCGGAAGAAAAACTCTGATTCAATCTTGATACCATGTTAAAATAGAAGCAGAGAAGAAAATTTTAATAAAGAATGGAATTTATACTCAATTGTCACTGTACACTTGAATCAGAGGAGGTATATATACAAGGTCTATGTAACTAATCTGTATGCTAATTATATGGTGCTAACTAATTACAAACTAACGATGCACAAATAGCTATATAACAAAATAACAACTCCCAACAGATCACCCATGAAAAACTGGATTTTTGCATAGCACTATCGTGGACTTATTATTACATAATAATTTTGTTGGAACATCTTGTATTTGATAAAGTACATCAAGCATTCTTCTTAATCACACTACCTGTGTAACACAACTAGTTGCTGCAATGTATTCTACTTCAGCTCTAGATAATGTAACCACGAGTTGTTTCCTTAAAGACCATGATATTGCACGAGTGCCAAGATAAAAAACACACCCTGATTTGTTTTTCTTGTTTCTATATCTCCACCCCAATCATTATCTATGTAATCTACAAAATTCACATAATTGATATTTTCATAAAAAAATTCCTTCATTCAAAGTACCTTTGATGTATCGAAAAATTCTCTTTGCTCCTTCTAAATGACAGGTGCGAGGCTCCTCCAAGAATCTGCTAAGTAATTCAACTTCAAAAACTATATCTGGTCTAGTTGTAGTTAAATAACTTAGGCTTTCAATTAAACCCCTGTAGTAAGTTGAATTTATAGGTCTCTCTTTATCTTCTTTTATTTGTTTCAATTTCTCTTAAATTAGGGTAGGAGTTGATTTTGAATTCTCCATCTTAAATTTCTTCAAAAATATCATTCGCATACTTCCTATGGAAAATGAAAATTCTATCATCTTGTTGAATTTCCTCTATTCGAAGACAACAGACATTAGACCTAAGTCTGTCATGTCAAATGATTTTACCATAGCCTTCTTAAAATTTTCAATCATCTTTGAGTTGTTTCCAGTAAAAATTGAATCATCAACATAAAGACACATAATTAGAATATCACCAGACTCAACAAATTTAACATATAAAGTATGCTCAAAAGAATATGTTTCAAAATCATGCTTCATGATGTATGAATAAATTCTTTTATATTATGCTCTTGGTGCCTGTTTCAATTTATATAGCGCTTTCTTCAACCTGAAAACTTTATTTTCTTTACTTCTAATTTCATACCTTGCAGGTTGCTCAACATATACTTGATCTTCCAAAATTTCATTAAAAAAAGCAGATTTTACATCCATTTGATAAATCTTCCAGTTATTTTGAGTTGAGAGGGAGATAATCATGCGAATAGTATACAATCTCGCAGTAAGAGCAAATACTTAGAGGTAATGGGTTAATTACCAAAAAAAGCTCAAACTTCCTCAATTTTTCAATTACAGCCGAAATTTGAACAAGTAACAATAAAATGCCCAAATTATCAATTTTTTTCAATTTTAGCCCAACAGTAGTCCCATCGTTATCTTCGCTACTTGACACTATCACTTGTTAATGAACTCTCATTATTCAGACACGTCAGTATAATTAGCAGAAGTTAGTCTAATTAGTGAAACGACATCGTTTCATAATAAAACTAAGACGATGTCATGTCAACAAAATTCAGACAATCACACCCCATCATTGTGCTCAATCTGTAACCTAAATCCCTAACTTTTCTCTCACTCACCCCGTCGTCGTTGTCCATGTGCTTTAGTAACGTCTTTCATATAAACAACTTTTTTTTTCTAGTAAATGAGAGCTTTCAAAAAAATGGCTACTTGGACCAAATCGTGGACTTCATTCCAGAAATGATAAATATGCGTTTAAAGGATTTTGTAGCTAGCGGAACTCAAGCGAAAAGTACTGATGAAGTCAGGTTGCAGTTAGCAGTAGAGATTACTAAGAAATCACGAGAAGCTCCAATACTCATTTTGCACACTTTTGATGCTTTACAACTTGAACTTTTAGATCCAAAATACTCTATGTTTCGTACTATCTACTTCATTGGCCCTCTGCAACTACATTTCAATCAAACGCATCAAAGTGGTATGAAATCAATTGGATGTAATCTATGGAAAGAAGAACCCGAGTCTCTTCAATGGCTTGATTAGCCCCCTTCAAGTTTTTTAAAATAATTTTTTAAAAATAAAAAATATAGAATAATTTATTTTTTTAATTAGATCAAGATTTAGGTTGTCCAGACCCAAGCTTATCCGAGACCCAACTCTTCTAAGTAAAACGGCGTTGTTTTGCTTAGAATAATTGGACCTCGAGTTTGTCTAGGACTGCCCGACCCATTGAAAACAACTAAATTTAAGCTCATGGGCCAAAAATTGCCATCCCTACTTGATTCTAAGGAACCTTACTCAATGCTTTATGTAAATTTTAGCAACATAACAGTGTTGACAACTAAACATCTAATCAGATTCATGATGGGATTGGCTGAAAGCAACCACCCATTTTTGTGGATAATAAGACCTATGGTAGTTGGTGGTTCTGTAATATTACCTCCAAAGTTTAGTGAAGAAACAAAAGAGAGGGGGTTCATAGCTAGTTGGTGTCCATAAGAGTGATTTCGTGCGTGAGTGAGGGAAAAGTTAGATATTTAGGTTATAGATTGAGAACACAACAAGTTGTGATTGCAAGTTGGGGTCCATAAGAGTGATTTCGTGCGTGAGTGAGAGAAAAGTTAGATATTTAGGTTATAGATTGAGAACATGATAAGGTGTGATTGTATAGTTTTGTTGAAACTAAATCATCTCAGTTTTATCGTGAAATGACATCGTTTCACTAATCAGACTCACTTCTGCTAATTACGTTGATGTTTTTGATTAATGAGGTCCATTGATACATGGCAGTGACACGTCAGTGAAGATAACAATAAGATTAACGTTGGGCTAGAATTGAAAAAATTGATAGTTGGGCATTTTATTACTACTTTTTAAAGTTCAGACTATAATTAAAAAATTGACGAAAGTTTAGGTTTTTTTGGTAATTAAGTAATCAATGCCTGCTATTTACTTATATCCTTTTTCAACCAATCTAGCTTTAAAACGTTCAATCTCACTTTTAAGCTTGTAATTTGTATTGTACACCCACTTTACTCCTATAGGCTCTTTATCAATAGACAAATCTAGTAATTACCATGTGTCATTCTTTTCAATTGCATATATTTCTTCATCTATGACTTTTCTCTATTTCAAGTCATTTAATGTCTCCTATATTTCTTCATCCATGACTTTTCTCCATTTCAAGTCATTTAATGTCTTCTCATAAATAACTGGTTCATATTCTACAAATAAAGCAAAATTGATAATCTCTTTATTAGATAGATCATTATCAATACTTATCACATAATCTTCCAATTTGGTTGGTAACTGACGAAGTCTTTAGGGTCTCCTAGATGTCTCTGCCTGAGATATTGAATCTGTCTTAGTATTTTCTTCTTCAAAGATTTTTGAAATTACCACTGACTTTTTTTGAGAAGTTGAAGACCAATCCCATATTCCATACTCATTAAAGGTTACATCATGACTAATGGTCATCTTTTCGTATTTGGATTGTATAATTTATAGGCCTTTGAATTTGTAATATAGCCTATAAAAATACAGTTCTCACCTTTATCATCCAACTTCTTCCTCTACTGATCTGGTACATGGGCATAAGCAATACACTAAAAATTTTGAGATGTTAAATGGAAGATTCCCTCTCGCTCCAAGCTTCCTCAGGTGTTTTGTCATAAAGGCCTTTTGTTGGACACCTATTTAAAATATAAACTACACAAGCAAAAGCTTCTGCCCAAAATTCTTTAGGCAATTTTTTAGATGTTAACTTGCATCTTATCATGTCCATAATAGTTCTTCTGTTGCGGCGTGTATCTAGTGGTCAACTGATATTGAATTCCATTCTGCTCACAAACCTTTGTGCATGTAAGATACTTTTGACCTTTATCTGTTTTTAATGCTTTAATTTTGCATCCAATATGCTTTTCCACAAACGTTTTAAATGATTTGAATGCATGACAAGCTTCTTATTTCTGTTTTAGAAAATACACCCAAGCCTTTTTACTAAAATCATTAATAAAAGTAATAAAATACTTATCACCATTATTAGATGGAACTTTAATAGTACATTGATCTGAATGAATAATTTCTAATAGTTTCTTTACTCTATAGGACTTTCCAATTAGAAATACATCCCTATGCTTTTTTTTCCCCAACTCACACGTCTCACATACATGGTTAGGAATACTCACAACAGGTAAGCTAGAAACAAACTCTTTTCTCGATAGATAATTTAATCCAAAAAATAGAAATGTCCAAAACACATGTGCCATAGCCAATTTATGTCAGGTATCACAAAATTCAACCAAGAAAATTTTTCATGATGAATTTTTAGTGTGAATAGATAATTAGAAGACATCTTTACCTTTGCAATAAATCTTCCACTCCTGTTTATCAAGGTGTAAAAATCATGGAAGTTGCATTTTATAACCTTTATTCGATAATTGACCCATGCTCAGTAAATTATGATGAAGACCAAGAATATAAAAAACATTATAGATAAAACTTTTAGAACTATCCTTTAGCCTAATAGATACTTGACCTTTTTCAAAAATAGGAATACTTGAATTATTCCCAAATTTAACTATTGACTGAACATTTTCATTTAAAGAGGAAAATAACTCTTTAGTCCCACACATATGATTACTACAACAAGAATCCAAATACTAGATATTTTCATCTTCTACAAAATAGTTGCTTGCTAGAAATAAACTTTCTATATTATTATAATTTTCACCAAAATGTTGGTATTGATTTTCTGCAACATTAGCCTGATAGTTGTTCTAAGATCTGGATCTACAATCAGTAGCTTTGTGTCCATACCTTCCACAATTAAAGAAATTAAAATAACTTCTCTCTTTATATTGATTACCTCATCCTCATCCTCGACTGGTAGGCTCAAAATTATTTTCTCCTCTTCCTTAACTGAATTTTCTGGAATTGTTGTCTCTTCCCTAGTTAAAATTATTGTCACGACCTGTTCCTCTAAAACTGCCTATACCTCTGCCTCTTAAATCTTCTCTTCCACCATTATTAAAACCACCACCTCCACCACCTGCATTTTAATTAGATTCTGCAACATTATTGAAATTTACTGGGCCTTTTAAGGCTTCTTCTCTTGTCTTTTCTGTTTTCTCCAATATTCTACTAATATGACTTTCAATGCTTCCTTACAACTCTACTACTGTCATAGTCTCCATGTCATGTGACTCTAGTATTGTAGTCACAATATGGTCAAATTTAATAGACATGGTGAGTAGAATTTTTTCCACCACTTTATTATCTAAAATATCTTCTCCATACAACCTCATCTTGTTGACAAGATCAACAACACGAGAAAAATATTATTCAACAATTTATGAATTTGACATTTCATACCTCTTATATCTCTATGTAGGGACTGCAATGTAGATTTTTGAGCCTTATCTATACCTTTGCAAGCCAACTTAAAGATACTCCACGCTTCTTTGGCAGTTTTAGCATTAGTAATTTTGTCAAAAACTGAATAATCTACTCTTTGATGAATTTGGGATAACGCCAACTGGTCCTTCCTTTGGGCATTTATATCAACTCCTTTTTGTAAGCCTGGATTAACAAGGCTTCAAATATTGTGAGCTTTGAGGTGAGTAGACGTTAAAATTTCCCAATAATTATAATCAATTTTACCATCTAACTTGAAACTTGATCACATAATATTATAACTGTTTGACATCTTTCACTTTTAAATGAACCACTCTCTCACAGGTATAAAAACACACACACTCTCTATCTTTGTTCTCACAAATTGCTTTAAAAACTGAAGTTGGATTTAACTAGCTCTGATACCAATTTGATATCAAATGAAAACACACACACACACACACACAAACACACGAGAGAGAGAGAGAGGGAGAGAAGAGAAGAGGAGAATTAATTAATTCAATCCTAAAATAGAATACCAAACCTTTGATTACACTCCTTTTGTAGGAAACAAAAAATAATAAAATACTAGAGTCTTAATCACACAAGCAAACTTCCTATTGGATCAAAATTTTGGTCAAATAAAATGGAATGTTTAAGGAAGAAGAAAGTTGAGCCTTTCTCGCCACTTGCTTAGTCATGATTTCAACTACAATTAATAAAGATGCATGTTGATGTCTCCTTTCCTCCCATAGCTTATTCAAACTTGATTTATTTATTTTCCTACAGACAACATAATCTGACACAAACATCCGTCTTTCCAAACCTTAATCACATTTGAATGGTTGTTTGTACATCAGAGCAATTAAACATGATAAATTCTTCTTGTTTGCAATATTATATATAATCTTCTGTTTCAGTCTCTGCAGATGAAGATTGAGGATTCTCTTTTTTTATTACATATTGGTATGGGCAGCCCCGGCCTTGGGCAGGGGCAAGCTGGGCCTCTGCTCAAGGCTCACTTTTATTAAAAAAAATTACCTATATAGTTTATTAAAAAAATTGTTAATTTATTTTTAATTAAAATTAGGGACTTACACCTTTTCTTTAATCTCGGGCCTACAAAATCTCAGGATCGGCCCTGGGTATGGAAATGGTGCCTATGAATAGAACTTGTAGGTCTTGGCTTGAAGAATGATTCGCCTGAGACCTCCTATTGGTGCAATCACCGTCAAGAGAACGCCAAAAAC
>JANZXR010088401.1:0-10600 GCA_027575705.1 Erythroxylum echinodendron
AATTCTGTGTTATGTGGGTTTGTGGTGGTCCCCTCTGTTAAGACAGTGCACTTATCTAAAGGCTTCTCTCGCCTGCCTGCTATTGGCAATGGAGCTCCTTTAAGGAATCCCCTCTGCTCACGGCTACGCAAGACTAGAAAATAGAATTGCCTAGTACGTTCTGTTCACGGCTACACATGATCCTTTAAGGGAAATGTGTAGTACGTTATGTTTTGGATCCACCCGAACCATTCTGATATGCTTAAGTGCTCATGAATTATCTGACATGATGAATGCATGCATGATTTTGAAACCAGATATGTTTTAATTGTGAAAAAAAAGGTTTTCTACTTGTTACTTGTTTTAAGCTTGTTTCCCACGAGCTTTAAGCTCACCACCTCCACTTTTGTCAAACTCAGATGAAGCTCAAGAGAGTGATTAAGTCAGGATGGAAGGCAGCTTAAGTCTGCAAATATCTTTTGTAATAGTTAGAACTGATCTCTGATAGCTAAGGTTTTAGCCTCCTTGCAAACTGTATTGTTTATGAGAAATAAGTTAGTTATGGCTTGTAAGGATTTTAAAGCTTTATAAAACAAATACATTTGGAACTGAATGAATGAAATATGTATTCATATGGTTCTGTGTATGAATTACAATTTCTGGTTATGATTCAAATAATTGAGGAGTAAGAGAGATTAATGATCACTTCTAGGTGAGACTGATATAAGTTTGGAATAAATGAGAGATGTTGAAAAGAGTTAATAAATGCATTGAAGAAGAAAGATGCTAAAGAAAAATACAGAGGTTAAGTATCCTTTGTGATGACATCATAACACAGAGGCAAGGAGGATTTAAGAGTATAAGTATTCTCTGTGATGACGTCACAACACAGAGGAAGCGAGGATTTATAAGTATAAGTATCCTCTGTGATGATGTCAGAACACAAAGGAAAGGATGGATGAAGAGTATGAAGAATGAGTAGAGGAAAACATAGACGATAGAGTATAAAGGATAGAATTGTCTACGTTACTGTACACATACGAATGGACTTCGTCTGTGTGATTGATAGTGCTATCGTCTGTGTTACTGTACACAGACAAATTAAAACAAAGAGGACACTTATCGTCTGTGTTACTGTACACAGACAAATGAAAATAAAGAGGACACGTATCGTCTGTGTTACTGTACACAGACGAAGTAAAATAAAGAGGACATGCATCGTCTGTGTTACTGTTCATAGACAAAGTAAAATACAGAGGACACGTATCATCTGTGTTACTGTTCACAGACGAATGGACTTCGTCTGTGTTATTGTTAACACTATCGTCTGTGTCATTGTTCACATACTTTGTCTGTGTTACTATTCACAAATTTCAGACGATAGAGGGTCTACCCAGAAGATAAAAGTCAACCCCAGAGGATAGAACATAGAGGATAGATTAAGAACTTAGGATTATAAGAAGGAGTTAAGAAGTACTGGAGTGAAGTACATCTTTTATGTTCCTGTTCACCTTGTATCTTCTGTCCCAATGTTGAACCCTTACGAGTTAGAATTGAACTTCGAGGTCTTCATGGAAGTTATAGAGCTTAAAAACATCTAGAGAATACCCCAAACCGATTACTCTAGAGAAAGTTATGAAGATTATAAGATATCGTCTGTGTTACTGTTCACAGACTTCTAAATAGACAGAAATGAGACAATAGAAATGACACGATATAAATAAGATGATAGAAATGACACGAAGGGAAGCCGAAAATGAGACGCAAGTAATGAGACGATAAAAATAATAGACCTTTCAGAAGATAATGTCGTCCTTTGAGGTTTTTATGAAAGTTGTAGAGATTGAATAGCTGAGACTAATAAAGGGGAGTTTTGAGAAGATAATCCGAAAGTGACCAAAGTGTTATCTCTGGAAGATAACTTTCGTAGTAAGATATTCTGCATGCATGAAAGCAACAGATGTGGTATTAGAGACATGAAAGCAAGTAGGAGTCGGACTCTGAAATCAGGGTCGGACAGAGTTGGTATCAGAGCAAGCATGAATAATCAGGCAAGTAAGAGTTGGACTCTGCAAGCGGGGTCCAACATGGAATGTTATTTTACTTGAGTTTTTTTCTAGATAGTTTGAATTTTGTAGTTAGGTTATTTCATTTCCAGATAAAATTGGGAAGACATAGGACTTCGACATGAATTTGATGATCGATGAAGTACGCAAAGAGAGTTGAAAGGGCCATAAAGAGTTAAGAAGCAGTTTCAGAAAGTGGAGAATGAAAAAGGAAAAAGTGCAAGCCACGATCGTGGCCTATGGCAGGGTAAAAAAAAGAGACACACGACTATCATTATCAAATTTTACCATTTTACCCTCTAATCACCTATATATTCATTTCTAACTTTGCTTTTTGACTCACTTTCATTTTTTACTTTATCTCTCTAAGCTTTAAACCTCCAAACACTCTCACTTCTCTCTACCCAAATTTTAAACTTCCAGGTTTCTTCCAACTTCTACCAACTTGCAAGCCAGTATGTCGTGCATCAAGCAAACAGTAGAGTACGATCAATCAGTGGGGTGAAACTAAGTCTCAAGACAAGGCAAAGGAACAGGGCAGCTAATTACAGAGCACCTTTCCCGATCTTCTCAGATGAGGAAGGTACCTATTTTCATTCTCTTCACAATAAACAAATTATGGCTCCAAAGTATTTTTATTTTGAAAATTTTGATAGATTAGAATTGCGAGATAAGGTCGAAAGTTTAGCAGAGAAAATTGAATGGGGTCAATTCATTCAATTTCAATTCTCAGTTTACGAAGAACTTACCTTAGAATTTTTTACATCCTTTCAATACGAATCCAACAAACCTAGGGAATTGTGGTTTAGGTTGCAGAGACAACCTTACAGGGTTGATTATGAAACTTTGTATGAAATTTATGGTTTCCCCGAGTCGTTCGTAGTGGATCAGCACGATGATTTCCGTTTCAACCCTCACTAGACTGAACTAAATGGCTTAGAGCGTTTCAATGTAAAGAATGTACACAACAACATCATTAGGAGCCACAAATACTTGATGATGCATAAATTCATGTGTTAAACTATTTTTGACAAAAAATAAACCAATAGGTGTTCAACGAAAGAACTTTTTATGTTATGGTGTATGGATCATAGCATCCCAGTTTTGACAAAACATAAACCAACAGGTGTTCAACGAAAGAACTTTTCATGTTATGGTGTATGGATTATAGCGTCCCAGTTTTGACAACCACCCATATCTTTAATATAATTATTGCTGCTCGAAAGAAGAGGAACAAAAACTTAGGAATGGGTTACTTGGTTTCATCCATAGCTAATTACTATAGAGTTGAGTGCAATGGACTAACAATCTACCGTCTTGAATTCATGAGACATCATCATCTATGGCGAGCTAAAAACCTAAAATCCTATAATAATGAACTTTGGGATATTAGTTCCAAGGGGCACGTCAAGGGCAGGACTGGTCAAGCAAGTTTAAGTGCTCAACAATAATAAGAAGAGGATTTGACCAGCACGAAATTTACGGAAGAAGAAGAAAAAGAAGAATTGGACTGGAAGAAAGTAATGGATACATTCTCCGCAAACATCAAGGTAATTACAAATACACTTGCGGAGAACTCTAGAAGGATGAAGGAGATGGCCCGAACTTAATGACATCAGAGCTAGGATAAACGTTGTATCCATCATTATTTCGAGACTTAGGGCGTTCAACTACCACCTCCAACACCATTCCCAGCTCATTCACCATGAGGCTTTGTTTTAACCCCTTTCTTTTTAAATTTAGCCTTTATTTTTTAATTTAATTTATTTTTCTTCTTTCCTTACGTGTGTGATTGTCCCCTTCTCACATTGAGGACAATGTGTTGTTCAAGTGTGGGGAAGCTTATGTGTTTTGCTTTAAATGTGAATTTGCATATTATATGATAGTTATTAGGTTACATTTTGTGAATTGTATGAATGTGTCAAAGGCTTAGATGGATTGGAATTGATTTAATTTTAAGCATAGTCTATTAAGTTGTGAAGAATCATTAGCTTGCAAAATTAGTGAATTGGGGTCTTTGGCTAAATATGCACCTTAATTAAGATTTAGTGTTAGTTTGTCACCCTTTAAATTATCACATTCATTCATAATTTGAGGATTTTTGACTTAAGTAACTTTGCTAGTATTTTCCATGAAAATAAGTAGTTAAAGCAACAAGATAGGCAATAAAATAACTATAAAAAAATCAATCAAAAATTATATTTTTTAATTTTAAAATAGATAACTATTCCGTTGGCCTTTGGGTTATGAATAAAGTTAGTAGCCAGTTGAGAGCATGATGTAGCTGAGTAATCGGATTGACACGCATTAAAAGTGTGTGCCTTCGCATAAAAAGGCTATAATGAGGCTCCAACCAAGCAACTTTAAAAAAATGACTTAGTTGAGTAACCGGATCGACACTCATTACCAATGTTTGCCTCCACATAAAACAACTAAGTCAATGTTTGTAAAAAGTAAATAAAAAACTGTGTTTTCGAATAAAAACCTACCGAACTTGTAATAGATTCACTTTTAATGAAAACATGCTTAGGAGTAGTTACAGAGTTTAAATGACCAAAGAATTATTAATGAATATGTGCAATCAAAAAGGGTAAACAATTTAACACTTAAGTCTGGATTAATATGTATATTTAGTTTAAATCCCCAAGATGCGGATTTTGTATGTTAATGAATTGAAATGACTCGAATGATTGTGTTAAAATTAAATTTATTTTATAAAGTTAAAGCTATTATCTCATTACTGCATTGTGTGATGTGTGAACTTTTGAGTGTTTGTTGTTTTGTTTGCTTGAGGACAAGCAAAAATTTAAGTGTGGGACTGTTGATAAGTGTGAATTGCATTATGTTTTAGGGCTTAATTTGATATGCATTTAATTGTTAACTTAATCGTTTAGTATTTGTTCAGGTTAGAATTGTGTTAGTTTGTTAATTAATTATGTTTAAGTGTTTTTATGGGCGACTACAAGTCTTTGAGTATAATTATTATATTTTTGAGGTACCTTGATGTGTTTGTTAGTGTTTCAAGGTCAACATTAAAGAACGAAGAAGTTTCGGAGACACTCGGGCCTAAACAACGCCCTACGATCATGATAGAAACACTGGAGTCAGCCTACGTTTGTGGCCTATATGCCACAATCATGATAGAATCCTAGGATAAGGCCCACGATCATGTCTTGCTTGCCACAATCATGAAAGAAAACTTGGATGTGGCCCATGATCATGGCCTGTATCTGACAGACGTGCAAACACTCAAAAATTTTAGGATTTCAAGGGAGTTTTTAGACCTTTTGGACCCCGGATAAACCTTAGGGCTTCCCAGAACACAATAGATATATAAAGAATAAGATAAAAAGAAGAGGAGGAGCTTTTGCATCAGCCACTTTTAAGAGAAAAACCTAAAGAGGATTGTTGAAAGATTGAGAAAGAGAAAAAGGAAGAGAGAAGTGGAGAAGAAATCGATATCGACGTACTTCTCGGCTTTGGAGTTTCCCGACATCACTACCTCCCATCTCCATCCAAGATCGTATTTCCCATTATTTTCCACTTTTATTATTGTATAGAATTGGGAATAGTAGTTTGATGATAGGATTTGTGAATGTTGAGATATTCTATACTGACCTTCGAGTTTTTTGGTCTTTGATTTAATAAAATATAATTGTTTTATGTTTGTTGGATTTATTGCAATTGATTTCTATGATTGCATAATTCGATAATAGGCTGAGAGAGTGAATTGAATGAAAAATAATAAAATTGGGCTAACAAGAGTTAGGTTATTTAATAAGAACGAGAAATTACTTAAATCGGTAATTGTGTGAAGAGAGATCTTGCATAGGCTCCGAATAGTTTATTGAACAACTTTAAATAGGGTTTTAGATAGATTATTAATTAAGAAATTGCAATTTTCCATAATCTGATTAGGGTTTATAATTTGGGGTTAATGGTTATAACTCGAGAAAGAATAATCAACACTAGGATCGTCTAGGACCAATAATTTGATAATTCATAATTAATTAGGTTAGCATTAAACATAGGTAACAATTCCTCTTTCTCTCAATTGATAGTTCCTTTAAGTTGATTGATGAGTGTGGGTTGCAACTGTAACACCCATATACCCCCTGGACGGATATGCATATGCTATATAAAATAGAACCAAAATAATCGAAAACATGTTAAACGATCCCTTACATGCATTTCCAGAAACTTAAGCAAACAAGTTTTATGATCCATTCAAAACATAATATACATCATACAAATTAAAATTTTTAAATAAATACCATAATTCCATTTTTGACCTGTCTTATAGTTATTAAAAACCATATACACATAAAATACAAACTCTGATATGTCTCATTACATTAAATACATCACAATAACAAACTCAAATATACATCATGTTGAAACAAAAACACATCCTTTTTCGGCCATTGCAGTTGTCTTATCCTAGTCTTTAAACCTTCTTATCAGAACCTACTCGAAGGCAAAACCACCACGCTAAACATAAAGCTTAGTGGGGATTAACTAAATAAGACATAATTTGGCGACTATTTCTAATAGTCATTTAGCATTCATATATACAAAATCAAACCACATTTTAAGCATTCATTACTTATTCATATTAAAGCGTAATCTAAATAATATATATCTCAGAACAAAATATAATATATCAAAATAAGGTATATTTGCTTCAAAGCAAAACTTACAAGTATTAGAACAGAATACCAAAATTTCATAACTGAACTTTAAAGTACTAGAACAAAACTTGTCTGTATCAAATACTATCTAATTATATCATAATAGAACTTAGTTATTTCAAAGCAGAGCATGATTATGTCAGAACTGAGCATGTAACAGAATTTAAAACAAATTAGCTTGCTAATCCTTTTTACAAAAATGGGTAATGAGACTAGAATAGGAGATACCTATGATTGGTATCACAAAATAGGAGAGACTTATGTCTTGACATCGGAGTGTCCATATCAGGAGACACCAAAGTGTCAATATCAGGAGAGACTTATGTCATAGACACCGAAGTGTCTATATTAGTAGACATTGAAGTGTCGACACCTTAGTGTCACAAGAGCAGCTGCAGACCCTTCTAAGCATGCTTATTTACCCACAACTAAGACTTAATAGTTTTAAAACAATCCATTTCAAATTTCAAAATCACATGTAAAAGATATAATGCATATCATATGACTTATTCCATTTTGCTCACATAGGATTTAATCATTCACATTTCATCAAACTGAACATGCCTTATGAACATAAAAATTTGTAATAATGCACCAATGAATACTTTAAGTAATTACATATTACATATAGTCACACAAGTTCCCAATTCTCAAACACTCACAACTAACACATTACTTTTGTTCTTTAAATCACATTAGCATTCATAAGTAGACATCATTTCGTTTAATACCTTATAAATTCCAAATTTTGATACTGTGTTGTCTATAACACCTTCCATAAGCTATTACTTTAGTTGAAAATCCAAAACCTATTCAACCTTTAACCAATTAATCTAATCTCAAACTAGGTTCATTACAAACCCTAATCAACTTCAATTATACCAATGTAAGGTATATTATCTTACTATGGTTCAACAATTACATAAAACAAAGATTATTATGTTAATGCCTTGCTCACGATTGTGGGGTACGTTTCTATGATCGTGCTAGAAGCTACTACATCTGCCTATGGTTGTTGGTTTGGGTGCCATAATCGTGGCTTACCTTTCTTCTGAACTTTTCCAAATTCTCACACCTTGATACTAAATTCAAAATATCTGTATATTTGTCCATTATTCTTACATCAATTATATACTAAATATACCTCAATTCCTCATCACTAAAATCTTTTAATTCTAGCTCAAACTCATTCAAGGAACAACTCACAAATCATGGTCTTTCAAGCATCTAATCCATAACAAAAACTACATGCTATCAAGTTTATAATTCCCTTACCTGATTACCTTCAAGTTCCTTCTTCAAAAAAACTAACCAAACTAGCCCTTCGTGGAACAAATACACTTCCAAAATCTAGGAGGTGTAGGATGATCTTAAACACCCAAAAGACAACAACATAAAGGATATATTGAGGTAGCTTCTTGATGTAGTATATGGCAAGGAGTTTAGTGTGATAATACATCAAAATTGAAGTAAAATTCAGAGCAAGGAGTAGAGATGAAGTTGATCCTTAGACTTCCTTCTCGCATTCTATTAACCTAATCGTATTCTTAGATCTTATTCATGAGATTTTTGAATATTTTATTTTACTCTTTTCATTTCTATGTACATTAAATTACTAGAGTATCATATATTTTCTTATTTTAATACTTTATACTTATACCTTTTTTTTTGTCATCTTTGGTGAATGCGCAAAGAGAAGGATGAGTCACAATAGAAATTAGACATGCCATATGTAAGATGACTATACTTACTCTATGGAAACTTATAACACAAAGACACAAACCGCATGTCCTTTAATGGAATAACCCACATGTGACATATATAAATGAGCCACTTGTCCTTTATTTAAGCTACTAAATGTCACAATTCTATTAGGCCATTTGTCCCTTATTTACTTATGCCAATTGTCACTAAATGTATAGGCTTATTCATCTAATTTTCATATACCAACTTGTCTTGCCACTTGACATTTTCCTTATCCAAATGTACATTTTAACTTATCAATTTTCTAATGGTATCAATTAATTCAAAATCACAAAGTATGATCCATTAAAGCAAAATTCAAAACATACACAACTTACAATTATGTCACAATTTAACACCTATCACATATGCCTTTATGAACATATAACATTTCAACTAGGGTATAAGCTTGGTTTGGCAAAACGGTGGTAGTTGATAACCTGCTGAAATCAACTTACTGAAATGATAAGTACTTATTCTCAATAATTACTTATGTGTTTGGGATTGTTATTTTGGTAACTACTAAAATGTGAAAATAAGTGTTTGGTAAGTGCAGTTACGGTTGCTGAAAAGAGATAAAATTTCAATAAACTATTAATTGTTGTATAAATAATTAAAAATTATTACTAGTCATATGAATTTAAAATTATAAACAACAAAATATTAAATTAAAATAATAAAAATATAAATAAAATAAATTTAGTAAATAAAATATTTCATAAAAAATTATTAGTCATATAAATTTAAAATATTAAATAATAAAATATTAAAATAAAATAAGAAGAAGATGATACATTGGCCTTGCTTTCTATTAGTTGAGAGTATAATGGAAAATAATAATTATTAGAAGGCTATTAATGGAAAGTATAATTTCTACCGCAACTCTCTTTCTATTTATCAATTTCTACGATGGCATCACGCTTTCCTTCAATCTCTGATTGTTCACCCGCAGATTTAAACATGTGACTAAGTTTGGAAACTAAGGCGCATAAGTACTTACCCCCACCGCACTGCAGATCCAAATAGAGCCGTAATTTGGGGCCTTATAGTAACTACTATTTTGTTAATATTTTCGTAATAGCTTATTGGAATTCAATTGCATGATTTAATTAAATTCTTGATTTAGTTTTGTTACATTTTGAATTACTGCGAATTGTTTCGGCCTTAGATTTTAGGATTAGATTATCCCTCCTCATAGGTCGACACCTTAGGTACTACGCGAACGACCTGTACACTTGCAGATTATCGAGGTTATTAATTAGAACTTACACACATCAAAAAACCATGATCATCTAACTACAAATATTTTAGGTAAACTAAAAATTTATTTAGGGAAGATTGAGATGAAGTGAAAGAATTTGAAAGCTTAGGTGTTTCGATTATTGCATATGAAAAGGCATTTTCAAATTTCTTAAGGTACATTAAGATATAGTCGTGTCTTAGACTATATATATGTGTGTGTGTGTGTGTGTGTGTGTGTAATCCAATGTCTAACATACAGTTTAGGACATGATCATGCATTAATCTAGGGTATATTGGTCTAGTACATGGACTAAGAAGTAGATATGTTAAGCTACTTACAAGTTCGGTAGGTTTTTATTAGAAAGCATTCTATTTTTTAACTTTTTATGGACATAGATCTAGCCTTTTTACACGGAGGCAAACATTGGTGATGAATGTCGTTTCGGTTACTCGACTAAGTCATGTTTTTAGTATGTCACTTGGTTAAAATGTTATTATAGCCTTTTGATGTGAAGGAACACATTTTTTTATGTGTGTCAATCTGGTTACTCAACTACATCACGTTCTCAATTAGCTACTGGCTCTATTCATAACCCGAAGGCCAGTAGAATAGCTATTTATTTAAATTTTACAAACACTATATTTTATTAATGCCTACGTTGTTGCTTTAGCTACTCGTTTTCATGAAAAAATACTAACAAATCTACTTAGTCGAAAGACCTAAAACTATGAATGAATGTGACAACTTATAAGGTGATAAACTAACACTTAATCCTAATTAACTTACATATTTTAGCCAAAGATGTAACACCCCACTCCCGCCGAACCCGAACCCGATATCGATCGTGATACCCGGATCCGTGCCCCGCGAGGGTGGCA
>JANZXR010088422.1:0-10597 GCA_027575705.1 Erythroxylum echinodendron
TTTCACAATTCACTTCAATTTCTTTCCACTTTCCAATGGCTCATTCCAAATATTCCAAAACGCTTATGTCTAAATTTTCATTGCCATTGGACAACAAATTTCCTACTGATTGACCCCTATCAGTCGCTTAGAAATTTTCCGGGTCCGGAAACAATTCCAGAAAAATCCCAAAAAATTCCTATAATTCTCTTAAATTAGGAAAACCACTAAAACCCTCTCCAACTCAATTTTACACAAGCAAAGTCTATTTCTGAAACATCACTGTTTATTTACACTAATACCGGGAATATGTCATGAATGCATGTACCAGTATTTTCATGTACAATAATTCACATTTTCACAAATGCATGAGCATAAGGTATGTCTGTCCTTACTTCTCTCATTGGTCTTCTCATAGACCCGTTTTCCTGATCCGACCCGTTAGGTGGGAACGGGATGTTACAGAATGAGGAAAGGGGATTAGGACTAGAGTTGATCTCTACTAAAAACAAACTTCTTATGTCTAAAAGAATTTGGAGAATTCTGAGTGATAAGCAATCAATGTGGATTAAGTGGATTCATTCTTATTTAATAAAAGGAAGGAGTCTTTGGGCTCTAGTACCTAAAGTCAGCAACACCTGGTTCTTTGACCAACTACTTAAAATAAGGGAGGAGATTTATCAGCACATTACGTGCTAGATAGGGACAGGAGATAGACTTTCCTTTTGGTATGACAACTGGATAGGGAATGGTCCTTTAATACAAAACCAGATGGCAAACTCTCTATTGAATAGGTTCCCGAAGGACATTAGGCTCAAAGAAATTATAACGAATGGGAACTGGCTCTCTCCTCTGATGAGGCTTCACTTCTAAATATTCCTCTATTCACAAGTCATAGGGAGAAGATACGTACTTATGGAAGGGTATTCCTGTTTTTGGGATTATGGTTAAGGAAATCAGAAAGTTGAGAGACAAAACTGTAGACCATATAGGATGGGACACTTTGATCTGGAATAAGGTCCTTATACCTAATGATAGTTTCAGCTCTGGCTAGCAATGTGGGACAGGCTAAGTACCTTGGATTGGTTGAAATTCCTATCCTCCTCTAAGCTTTGTATCCTATGCAACCTAAAGGATGAAACTAGGGACTACCTCTTCTTTGAATGTGTTTTTCTAGAGGACTGTGGGCAAAAATCTCTATGCCGTGTGCCCCTAATTTCAACTATGACAGACTCACAGAGATTATAAGGGAATTGCCTAATTTGAACTATTCAAAGTTTGATAACGCTATTATTCTACTCTCAGTGGCTACTTGTCTTTATGTTATCTGGAAAGAAGGAACGGTAAAAGGTTTAAAAACCAATATACTTCGATAAGCTCTCTATTAGATATCACTACTGCCAGCATAAGAGAATAACCAATCATCAATCAGCTAAACCTTCACTGTAGTAGGAGAATGGCTCTAGCCTGGAGAATATAGTATATAGTAATAGCTAGTTCAGATGGTCCTATGAACTAGTTACACTATCCTCAGTCAGTAATGAAACCCAATTCTCTACTCACAACAGCCCCTAGGACTTTCAAGCCGACTACACATTGCAGATCAAAGGAAATAGAGAAGATGACCAGTACCTTACTTGGGATATGCTCTCTCATGTTTGATAACAGGGTAAGTCTTTATCCCTATCATCTGCAGATAAAGGATTAAACAAAGGCGTAACCACAGAAAAGAAAAGAAATCAATGAACCGTTAAATCTTTGTGGATAAGATTCCCCATTCTGGTTAATCTGCAAAGCCCTTTACCCTGATGAAGATAACCCAGATTTTCAAACCCTAGATGTCAACAGTGCTTGATTGAAGAAGGAGCCGAGAAAGGAATCATAGTAGAAGCTATACTGACTTAAATCAGGTCTTCAATAGCTGGCTTGTCACAGAAGAACTGGGATCAGCGAGTCTCGCACTCCTTCGAAAGAAAAGAAATGACTTAGAGACCCTTAAATCGTCTAAGATGAACTCGAATAGTACCAACTACCTGAGGATAATAGCTAGCAAGGGTAGAGAGAAGATGAGAAGCCCCAAGGACCACCGCAACCACCGCAAGACTCTGGTGCTTTGTAACCACTCTCCCTAATTGAGTAAATGGCTGAAGATTCTAGAAAGGTAGAAGTAGTTTTGCCCTAATCGTTGAATGTTTCTTATTTGAACACTGTCGTTTTTGCCTATTATGCGTATCTAAGTGGGTCTGTCCACGTAGGATAGCTTTGAGATGTAACTCTTCTCATTCTTTTATGAAAATTTTAATTTCTGAAAATAATATGTTCATAATTATTCAAAATAGTGCAGAGAACATTTAGCAGCAAAAATATAGGTCTCTACTCTCCCCCTTGTGGTTATCGAAAAGGATGGGGAAGAAACTAAACATGCAAATTAAGATGCCCATACAAACATAATTCATCAAGAAAAATATTTAGGCCATCACGAAATATTCAAGATAAAAATTCACAAAATATTCAAGATTTAAAAAATGGTTTTCAAGAAAAACATTCCTTGAAAGTGTCGACAAGGGTCTCCAGTAGGATCTTCATGTCATTGATTTGTCCTTACATGTGGGTCATCTGAACATGCATCTGATCCTGAGTGAACCTGATATCTCGCAACTATTGTTAGAGCACAAGAGTATTGGCATCTTGAGAGGTAATGGGATTCTGTCTCTCTTAGGAAGGTCCCATGACTTTTACAACCTGTTTAGTCTTTTTTTCAGCGTAGAATTATCTTTTAGCTTGTACCCAAATTGAAAGGGAATGGAGGAATGGTACTTTACAGGCTTATATTCATCCAAATTTTCAAAAGAAACACCATAATCGGCAAGTATTTTTGTCAGAAGCATCTCATAAGATAAACATCCATTGATGTTCTTATGAAACCCCCTTTATCTAATATAAATCAAATGATCATAGTAGGAAAATTCATTCGATTACCTTTTAGTAGATTGTAGATAACATAGGTGTCCAGGAGACTGCATCTTTCAAAAGTTGCTTCTAGGGAAATAGATGTGGCCGAGAGAGATGTGAGCCATCTTTCCAGCAAATCCTAATATCTACACTCGGGTCTCCCATTTTGTGTGTTTTTAGTGTGAAGATAGATTAATCGAACAACTTCTGTCAAGTCCTGATCAGCAACATCCCATTTGTGATAGGAAAAGTCAGTTCGTCTAATAGGGGCTATGTTTAGCAAATTGCTCAATATCTCTTATGTTATCAAAATTTACACTCACGAACCCATGAGACAATCGCCAATTTTCCATCAATATTTTCTTTTCTCTTGTGAATATAAAAAGGTCTCACCAACTCATCACACCCAATTTCATTCAAAGTAAGGAAATTATGCAAGCCTACTGAAAGGAAGAAGGGGAAGATATCAATACAAATATCATCGCACATAAGCAGAGGCAGAATACGTCTAGCAATGAAATTTTTTTTAGTACATTTTATATCTGGCCTCAATATCCAGTGATTGAAAGGTTTTAGGAGGTTCTGATGACTCTCATTTCTCTAGTATAGGGAGTTCTTTTTCTTGGATCTTTTAGTAGGAGCTTTGGGTATTTCTTCAAAGAGAGGGTTCTCTTGATTTATAGGATCCTCTACAAGTTCCTTCATAATAGGAGCCTTTCCTTTTCTTATCTCTTCTTTCCTTATTTTTCAAGAAGCTTCTGCTTGCATTGGTTCATAATCGTTGCTAGAATTTTTTTCTTTTCAGCCAAAGGCTCTTTCTTAGCCTGCATTATGGAGATACTATTTCTTGTTTTTGGTTTTCTGACAAGGGGGATAGGTTCCTGTTTAGATTCATCATAAAAAATAATCCATCATTCTTCAGACAAATTGAGGAAAATTGGACCAATTTAAGGAGTTGGTGACAGTCTTGATGAAGAAATTTGAGGAGTTGGAGTCAGTTTGTGCGTTGATGATGGTGAAGGTGAAGGTGAAGGTGAAGGCATAAATAATGGAGAAGAAAGTTTTGTAAGTTGTAATTGGAGAATGAGAGAAGGTACTTACTTTCTCTGGTGAAATAGGAGATTCCCTCTTACTAGAAACTTTCTCTGTGCTAGTAGGCTCACCGTCATTAGAAGATTCCTCCTTTTATTCAGATGAATTAGGGTTTGATATATCAGATTTAGGTTTCTTAATCATACTGGTTTTGTGAGTCATTTCCTCATTTGGTCTTCAATTCATGGTGTTGGGTAGATGAATCGGAAGTCATCTCTTCTGGTGACGAAGATGGTACATTCTTCGTCTTTCTTTCATATGTGTTCAAGGGTTCCTTCTTTCTTTATGTGGATTCCCATAAAAATTGTGACTTTTTGACATATGAGGAAGCAATGGGGTTATGTATAGGTTTTTGGTGATTCTAGTGTGGGCGACACAAAAGTTCCAGGAAGAAAGGATTCAGGCTCTTGTTCATGGGGTAAAGGCTCTTGTTCATGGGGTAAGATTTTACCATGGCTCGAAGTGCGTCTGCTTGATTTCTTTTGAGCTTTAGACTTAGTTCGTGCCATTTCAAAGAAGAATGCTCAAAATTTTTTGAGAGATTTGAGAGAGAAAGAGTTAGATTGTAGTGATTAACTTTAAAGGACTACTTAGATAAATTAAAGTAAGGAGTCGTTTCGAGGTATGCCAACTGGTTTCTGAAAATAGCTTTCACAACAAGCTGAAAAATCGCACATGTTCCCAGAAGTGCAATCGCTTCCCATATATTCTTTCAGTTGTATACTAAAAGTTGACAAGACTGCTCACGTTTTTTAAAAACAAAAACTAAATTGATTAGTAACTACAACTTCTTCGTAAAGTTACTCTTTCTTCTTGAAATGAAAGGAGCCTTCTAAGGAGCATACTAGGAGTCTATTAATTTTTGTAAAAAGAAATAACATATTTTTCTAAAGATAAATCTTGTAACAAAGTTAGATGTTTAATAATTTACGCATACCATGCTCTTTTCTTAGTAAACAAAATCTATCTTCTGAAAGTGGCTTAGCAAAAATATCAGCTATTTAATTTTCAGTATTAACATATAATAATTCAATAGTTCCTTCTAAGACATGATCTTTGAGTAAATGATGTTTAACTTTTATATGCTTATTCCTCGAGTGATGTACAAGATTTTTAGATAAATTAATTACACTTGTGTTGTCATATAATATATGAATATGACTAACGTTTAGAGAAAAATCCTGGATTTGATGTTTCATCCACAAAATCTGAGCATAACAGCTAGCAGCTGCTATATCTTCTACTTAGTTATTAAAAGTTTTGTACAATTTTGTTTCTTGTAGGACCAAGAGACTAAACATCCATCAAAGAATTCACATTAGCCACCTTTACTTTTCCTGTCAACCTTGTCACCTACATAATTTGCATCACAATAGCCAACTATGTCATATGAATATGTTTTAGGATACCATAATCTAAAGTCTATGGCTCCAATAAGATAACGAAAGATCCTCTTGATTATTTGAAGGTGGCTTTCTTTAGGATTTGTATGAAAACATGTACAAAGACACACACTAACCATAATATCTGGTCTTAAACTTGTAAGATACAAAAGTGATAGAAACTAACCATAATATCTGGTCTTAACCTTTTTCTATTTTCTTGATTTGCAACCCAAGGAAAAAGGATAGTTCCCTATCATACTCATTTCAAACTCCTCCTACATTAAAGCTGAAAATTCTTGACAAAAAGATAGGCTAGTAGCACCAAATATTAAGTCATTAATATATATCTAAGCTATGAGTAAATCATTATCCTTTTTCCTAATAAATAAGGTTTTATCTAACTTTCCTCTTTTAAAGTTATTCTCAAGTAGAAAGTTACTTAACTTTTCATACTATGCTTGGGGAGCCTGATTTAGACTATATAAGGCTTTTGTTAATTTTATCACATAATCTGGAAGGTCTGCATTCTCAAAACTTAGAGCTTGCTTGAAAGACACTTCTTCATTAATATATCCATTTAAAAAAGCACTTTTAACATCCATTTGGAATAATTTGAAATTTCTATAATATGTAAAAGCAAGTAAAATTCTAATAGACTCTAGCAACAGGAGTATAAGTCTCATCAAAATCAATACCTTCTTGTTGGTTATAACCTTGAGCTACAAGTCTAGCTTTATTTCTTTCCACCTTACCATTTTTTTAAGCTTGTTTCTAAATAGCTAATGAGTTCCAATGACTGCTTTTTTTATGGATAAGGTACTAGATTCAAAACCTAGTTTCTATCAAACTGGTTTAATTCATCTTTCGTAGCAACAATCCAGCTTTTATCAGCAAATGCCTCTTCAACTATCTTTAGTTCTATATATGAAACAAAGGCAACATAATTGTTTTCTTAAGGAGGCTCAGGTTCTTAAACCTTCTGTAGGGTCTTCCAGAATATACTGAAGTGTACCAAAACCTTACCATTCTCTTAGTGTCTTGATGCTTATGCTTTAAGCATCTGGTTTCCATTGCTGCATGAGTGCCTATTAAGGTGTACTCACAAAAGGAGCCTCTTCTATGCTAACTTTAGAAGAAGCTTCTTGATCTTACAAATCTGAAGGCACAACTGGTGCAGTTTGAGTTTATAGTGTATTTTGAGGGACTGAAGGATGCTCTTCATCATTTAGGTCAGCAACTATTGTTGAGGGCAGTGCTTCATTGAATACATGTATTAATTTTCTATCTTGTTGGTTTTTTATTATAGACTCTAAATCCTTTGCTAACACTGTTGTATACTAGAAAGATGGCTTCATCAGACCTTGCATCAAATTTCCCAAGGTTCTCCTTACCATTATTCAACATAAAACACTTGTAGCCAAAAGCTCGAAAATAAGAGACATTGAGTTTATTCCTTTGCCCAGCTCATAAAGAATTTTTTTTAGAATAGGCCTTATAAGGCACCTGTTCAGAATTTAACAAGCACTACACACAGCTCTACCCAATAGCCATGATGTAGACCACTTTCACATAGTAAGGTCTTGGCATATCAATTTTCTTTTTCTCAATAACCACATTATGCTGAGAAGTCCTTAGATAGGAGAAATTGTAAGTTATACCATTATCATCACAGAAATCCTCAAACTTTCTATAATCAAATTCTCCTTCATGATCACTCTGAATTGAATTATTGAAGTATCATTTTTCAATCTAAATTTTTCTAAAAAACTTTTCAAAGACTTAAAAAATAGCATCTTTATTTGATAGAAAATAAACCCATATGAATCTAGAGTAATCATCTACTATAATAAAACCATAATGTTTACTACAAAAACATTGAGATTCTAGTAGGACCAAACAGATCCATATGTATAAGTTCAAGCGATTGGTTAGTAGAAACAACATTTTTAGATGGAAAGTTACTTCTAACTTATTTTCCTTTTAAGCTTGCTCGCAAACTTGATTATTCTTAAAAGTTAAATTAGATAAACATCTTACTAATTCATTCTTGGAAAATTTTGACAAAATTTTCATGCTAGTATGTCCAAATATTCTGTGTCGAATTAATGAGTCTTTTTCGAGAGAAATAAGACACTTAATCTTTTGTATAGATATGTCTTCTAGTTGAGCACAATATATATTCTAATTTTTAAGACCAACAAACACAATGTTATCATTATGATTATCAATTATTTCAAATGAGATGCATAAAATGTGTCTCTATATCCTTTATCACACAATTGACTTACATTCAGCAGGTTATGTTTCAAACCATCAACATACAGAACATTATCAATAGAAGTAGAGTCAGAGGCACCAAATTTACCAACTTTAGTGACGTTTGCCTTGTCACTACCTCCCTCTTTGCTTTTAATATAGTTTAAGTGTGATATTTTGCCTATCATATGTCTTGAACAATAAACAACTATCCATTAGTTTTCTCTTGTCACTATTCTATAGCATTTCTACAGAACGTACTATCTCAATTTTGATACCTAAATTTTTTAATTCCTTTTATGATAGTAATCTGACCTTTTGGTCTCCAAACATATGTTTCAGATAATTTCCTCATTTTATGAATGTTACAAGAATGACTAATATATCCATGTTTGCCACAATAAAAGAACAAAACAGATGAATGAAAGTTACTGTCATTTTTTCCATGCATCAAGTTCCTGTAGTTTTGATTACAGCTACTGCTGGTTTTAAAAAAGAAGTTCGTGTATAGCTTGATATTATTATTTTCATCATATCTATTCCTGCTTTACCAAAAGTACCTTTACTATTACCAAGCAATGTATCAAGATTATTCTTTTCATCAACAAAACTAGCTAGGTTCTTTTCTAGAGATATGATTCTTCTAACAAATTTCTCATTTTCAGATTATAGATGTTCATATGCAAATTTTAGTTCAATAACCTTTTCTTTCAATTGTTTTAGTTTTCAGAATCATTCTCAAACAATGCATTTTCTAACAGAGTTACTTTTTCTTCCAAGAATTCCTTTTCTGATACCTTTTGCTTATCCTCATTTTCAATCTTAGCAAAAGACATATTCTTGGACAACATGCTCTTATTCTCTGATTCTAATGATCTAATTTTATTCTTCAAAGAGGCATCATTGTTTTTATACTTCTCAACCTCTTTACCATAATGCACAATTAACTTATTATAATGAACATACAGTGCATGATATGCATTTCTTAGATCATCAATTTCAAGATCAAAGTCAAAACTATATGCCCCATCTTCTTCTAAACTAGCCATGAGGCAAACATTGCTTTCTTCTTCAAGCTCTTCTTCATCAAAATTCTCAAAATCTTCATCAAAACAAGCTACAGTAATAGTTTACTTTCTAGGTCTTCTATTTTCCATTTTTTTAAGAAGGGGACATTCTGGTCTGGTGTGTCTAAGCTTCTTATGGTGATAATATATAATTTAAGTATTCTGTGTATTGTTACTACTGTTGTTGCCTTTTGACAGGATCCTACTGTTTCCATTTTTCTTATTTCCTTCTCTTTTCTTTATCAACTTCTTTTTGATAAAACATGTATACTTTTTGACCATAAGATTGAATTCATCATATCCATCTATCTGTAATTCAGTGTCACTTTCATCACCATTTGATGGAGTTGACTCATTAGCAGCATTCAGAGTCATTCCTCTCCAATAGGAGGATCCTTTATCTCGTCTAATCTTTGTCTTATGAATCATCAAGTTTCTTCTTAGCCAATCAAGTGAAATAGTATCTAGATCCTTTACAGTTGTAGAGTTGTCACTTTGGGTCTCTATTCCTTTGGTAATGACCTTAAGATTTTTGTCACAAGCTCGTCATTGAGACATTTCTTTCCTAAATTCTTCAAGGCTGTGATGATATTATTGAATAGTCCAAAAAATTCATCTATGATCTCTCATTGTTTCATACTAATAGTTTCATATTGATGCATTGACAGACTTATCCTATGTTTCTTACCTCATTTGTTCCTTCAAAAGTAACTTGAAGTTTATCCCACATTTCCTGTGCCATAGAACAATAAGATATCTTTTTGTATTCTTCTGGAGAGAGTGCACAAATTAGATGATATATTGCCTTATCATTCAGTAGTGCATTTCTTCTATCAACATTAGTTCAACTCTCTACATCGTCAGTAGCAAGAAGTATGGCTCCCACTTTGATAGCTTGTTAGACTTCAATATCTATAGATTAGAGATAGATTGTCATCCTCTCCTTTAAATATGAATATTTGTTTCCATTAAAATGAGGCTTTATGATAGATTGTCCTTCAAAGCTTCTCAAGTTGTTTGCCATGTTCTATCACATATTACAAAACACAATAAATGTGAAAGCATGCTCTAATACCAAATGATAAATCAAACACATACAAGAGGGGGGTGAATTGTGTGTGACTTGAAAATTTTTGTAAGTTATTATCAATCCAAATAAAAGACAGGTGGCTATTAAAATTTAAAATAAAAAGAGCCTCTAGTAATTTGAAAAAAACAGTGGCCATAGTGTGAAAATTTAAAAGCTAAGGAAAGATTAAGAATGACACAGTCAATTTATACTCATTCAACTTATAACTAGCAAGTGTGTTTGTCCCTGTCAAGGATGACAATGTGAGTTGGGTTGGATTGAATATTTGTCCAATTTTGTCCTAATTAGGATTAGCAATATGTTATAGTTTGACCTGATCTTCATTGTTAACAACACTAGTTCTATCTAAAATTTAATCAAACTTGACTTGTGCTAAACCAATGTTATTTGATTTTTAAAATTTTAAATATATAAACCAAAATAATATTATTTTACTCCAATTATACTAAAATGATATTGTTTTGGTAATATGGGATCATTCCTTTGTGCTTTTGGATTGGTTCACCAAGTCTCAGTCTAACTCAGAACTCTTTCAACTCATGTTTAACTCATTAATTTTGGGTTGAGTCAATATTGTCAACCTTAATCCCATTCTAATTATTGAATGTGTTTAATGTTGATTACCTAGGAAATATTGTCTCCTTTATTGAAAAACAAAGTTGTTTTCATTTATTCTTCTTCTTCTTCTTCTTCTTCTTCTTCTTCTTCTTCTTCTTCTTCTTCTTCTTCTTCTTATTCTTATTCTTATTCTTATTATTATTATTATTATTATTATT
>JANZXR010088453.1:0-10595 GCA_027575705.1 Erythroxylum echinodendron
GAATGCTTTCCCTTACAATTTCATATATAAGATGTACCATAGGAAATGCCCAAGAACAAGCATAAAAATCAACGTAGAAAATCAAAGTACTTTGGCTCAACTCATCTAATAGCTGTCTAAGGGTAGGGATACATAGTTTAACTGGTCCTTACAAGTTCTAAATTTCTATGTATTGTCACAGAAGCAAGTCCATAAATAACAAATGGAACAGTGGAAAATTAAGATTTGATGTTCAGCAACATATATAAAGTAATTTCTGTGAAGAAAGGAAAATCAAAGAATGACAAATAACTAAACTGAATTGAAGAGAAAAGTTAACCATCATCAAAGGTAAGAAACTGTGATGCTACAGCTACCAAATACAAGTTGAGTTTTACTGAATCTGTTAACATGCCTGCAGTGTACTTTGTGAACGAAAGTTCATAATGGAAGATTCATACTGAACAAAAATAATAGGGCATCTGGCTAGAAGAAAAATATTTACTATTCAGTAGATGATGTTTTCAAATTACTACAGCACTTGATACATAAAGAAACTGTAAGTATTCTTATTGATGGAGATGCAAGTACTATGAATCTGAGACTTATGTTACTAGTTATGTGTTCTTTTAGATAATGGATATATGCCATAGAAACTGACAATCAAGTGTTTGATTCTTATGGAAGAGCCTAATTGTAAGACATAAGAGTAGATAATTCTTATGGATAAATAACGCAATATTTATCTATTCCTAAGCCAAAATTTTTACTCAATGACTAGACATAATTGTAAATAACGTGAGGACTTTAAAGGGGTAAGTAAAAACCTTAGCAAAGCATATCTGGAGGTCGATGCCAGCAAGGGGCTTCAAGTGCTGCGAAGAAAGAGACAACAAATGAACTTTGGAACATTTTCACAAACACTTTCCATTCATGAGACGTTTTAGGCTAGAGATTAACTAAACATAAAACTTAAACAATGACGCAACGAAGGATGCTAGAGAGAAGAAGAAAATACCTTGATGATGACGACAATGGCCGGAGAAGACGAATACAATGGTCAGAGATGCAACGAAGGACGGAGAAGACATAAACAAACGACGACAAGCAGGGGGGAAGGGGATGCGGGGGTTTCTATTACATAACCAAAATGACGTCGTTTGGTTTAAACCAAAATGACGTCGTTTTGGTTATGTAAAAAATCCCCGCATGTCCCCTTCCCCAACCAGACGACATCGTGTTGTTTCTTAACCCAATAGCGAAGTTTTCTTCAATAAAACGTTGCGGTTTATCTTTTGTGACGTTTTATTGAAAAAACGTCCCCAAAAGTTACACAAATCTGCTACGTTTATATAAAACGTCGCGAAAAAATAAGACTTTTGGTGACATTTCTAAAACATCGCCAAAAGTCTCTACAATTTGTGAGTTTTATCAAAAAAAAACAACGTCACAGATCGTCTATAATTTTTGTAGTGCCCCTTGGTGCTTCGACGAACTGGCAATGATTTTCAGGTGCGTGAAACAAGATCAGGCATAAACTGTTCTGCCTATTTTTTATGACGTGAAACCATCCGAGGTTGAGAATCAAAGTGGAAGATTTCGAAATGCCTTCACTAAGCATGAGCATACTTTTAGAGACAACATCAAACAAGTGGAGAGTTGGAGGGTTGCAATGGCTAAATTGCCAATATTTCAGGCTGGGATTTGGTTGAGAGGTATGCAATTCCTTAGAGTAAGCTTTTCATAAGCTTTTTGATATTACTATAACCCATTAGCCAGTGATATCTTCTTCCTTCTTTCTTCATCTCTAGTTTAAGACTAGTGCTAGAGTCATTTTATAAATAAACTTGTTAAGGCTTATAACTTTAAGTTGAGAGCTTTGTAAAGAGAGAGAAATCAATATCATTGATTTATAATTTTTAAGAAACCAAAATTGTTGAACACAAATATAGTTTAAAGTATTTGAACTACCAAGCTTTTCTCCTAAGCTTAAATTTTTGTGACTAAGGGTTTCTAATTGAGGCATATAACGGCTGGAACGAGAAGTTAATGCTCGTGTCAGTAATACTCCTACTCCTAAATATCTGAACTCATGCGGTCTCGTAACTTAAAATTTTTCAAAGATGAAATAGAGTTTATCCAATACATTGTTGAAGAGATATTAAGCAAATTGAGAAAATCAAGTAGCAAATTCTCTAGCCTGGCTAAGGATTTTGTTGGAATGGATTCAGGTTTGGAGAAACTAACTTCATTCTTAGATGTTGGGAGGAAGGATGATGTTTGCATTGTTGGGATTTGGGGAATGGGAGGAATTAGGAAGACAACTATTGCTAGAATTGCCTTCGAGAAATTATCTCGCCAATTCAAATGTAGTTACTTTCTTCCAAATATAAGGGAAACTAAGGAAAAACAAGGACTTGCTCATTTACAGGAAAAGCTTCTTCATCAAACCTTGATGGACAGGAGCTTGAGAATATGGGATATCTATAAAGGAATGGATGAGATCAGGCACAGACTATGCTCAAGAAAGGTCTTGGTTGTTCATAAAGATATAGATCAATTGGAAGAATTAAAATCATTAGCAGGAACAAGTGAATGGTTTGGCAGTGGAAGTAGGATAATCATAACAACCAGAGATGAGCATGTATTGATATGCCATGGAGTTGAAGAAATATATAGGGCTGAGATGTTGGATGATGAAGAAGCAATCCAGCTTTTGCGCTCAAAAGCTTTTAAGAACTGTTGCCCCACAGAAGAGCAGTTGGAGCTGTGCCAAGATGTCGTAAAATATGCCAACGGTCTTCCATTAGCTCTTGACGTTCTTGGTTGTTTTTTATGTGGAAGATCTATAAATGAATGGATAAGTGCATTGAGTAGGTTAAAAGAAATTCCCAACAAAAAGATCCTATAAAAGCTGCAACGCCAGTCCTTTGCTTCTTTCTTATTTACCCCTTAAGAGATTCATCCCAAACTTGTTCATGTTCGTGAAACTAGGATCTGCACCAACTTGTTAACAAGTTCTGAAACGGTAACCGGCTCTCTGATACCAATTGAAAAACCGAAGGGGTAGTTGTTTTCTAAACTTTCCAATTTTATCGTGGTGGTCTCTAGCACTAACAAAAATCAGAAAAATTAAACTCAACAAAATAAATCAACATTGAGATTTGTTAACGCAGTTCGGCACTCCTTGCCTAAGTCTATGGGGCCCTCACCCAGATTAATTCTTTCACTGAAGTACAATAGATTTAACTAAGACTTTACTCAGCCGACACCACTCAACCCTTGACACTATCTCGCAACCTTACTTTTTGTGAAAGATTTTCACTCCCAATAATATGACCGACTCGTACTAACCTCAACAGAAGATTTACACTCACTGTTTAATAATGAAGATAATTAAACGAACAACTCAAGTGATTAAAATAACTAGAAACAAAGACGAATACACTTGAGATAAAAAAGAACAATTTCCTGATGAGTTCCACTCTTTTGAAATAAATCTGAAAATCTGTCCACCAGTTGAACTGATTCATCCCAGCTTCAACAACTCCAATTATACCATACGGGATACTCCAAACACCATGTATATCTCACTCACAAACCCATAAAAACAAATCTGAAAAATTGAAGCTAAACCACAGAGTTTTTCACTCAAAACATAAGCATAACCACAGATAAACAAATCTGGATCAACACACTAACCCATGATATTTGCAATCCCAAAAATCAACACTCTAACCCACAGTATTTGCAATCCCCGAAGACATATAAATGCAGTTGTGTTTTTCAATAACAATTAATGCTCTTCACCTTCGTTATGCCACACTTATATAACACTCACACATACACTCTTCACTTTAACACCCACTGTGCACATGCTTTTCAAGAAAAACGTAAATCACGTATATCACCTGGTATTTTTTCAATCAATGAAAGAGACTTAAGTATGTTTCCAAAAGGATTGTCTTTAATTCACCAAAAGACTTACGAAATTGCCCTTAACCCTTCAGTCACACCTTTTTTTCGCAGAACTACTTCATACCCATCTACTTCATTCACATCTCCTTGATTCATGCCCAAAAAGACTTTCAACCATACCTCACTTTCTTAATCAAACATGTGAATCAATTGTTTATTCAAACTATAATTTCCTTCAATATCCTTTTATCAAATTCCCATCTATTTAAGATACAACTTTATTCTATCTAAAATATTATCCAACTATATTTTTTAAATCCAAGATAATATAAAATATGCCAATTCAAATAAATATGCAAAAATAAAATAAAATAGATATATTTAACATATATCTAACAATCTCCCCCTTTTTAACATATTTGTCGCAAATCTGAAACTCCCCTTAAATCAAACATCAAATTCCAAAGAGCATCCATCAAGTTCTTCAAGTTCCAGAAACATCCAAAGAAACAATATAATGCGCTCCACGGAATTGAAAGAATGTTCAGATCCAAGGAAAGAAGAATATGAAAGATTCGAATTGACTAAATTAAGTCTAATATGCAGGGTTACCTACTAGACCTCACAAAGAACTTGTCTCTAGCAACCTGGATAACGGGTAAAGAAAAAACTAAGAAAGCTGTACAGGATCAAAATCACGCCACAATCTGATTTAGTTGATAAGTGAAGTTTAATTCCTAAGTTGAAAAGAACAAAAGGGTTTCTCCTCTCAAGATGGCCGGCGGCTCACATGAAACAATATGATCAAAAGTTGTCTTTCCCTAACCCTAAAGAGGGCATTTATACCTAGGTCAAATAATAAAAGGCTTGGGCTTAAAATACATGGATAATAAAGGCTCTCCTCTTGGGCTTAAGTGATAATGCGCAGCCCAATATAATGGTCTTCAAGTCCCAAGTGAGTCTAATCCAAAGATTTGAGATAAATGAATCAATTTGGGCTATGATTCAAATAGCTCTCCTCCAATAGGCTTGGTGCACTCCATCCTCTCAACAAATTGGCCTAGATGCGTATAGAGAGCCTCTTTGAGTCTCTCGGTCTTAGCTTTGGACATAGGTCCAATTGGAATGACAAGCTCGCCCCCTTCACGCACGCCATCTCCATGGTGATTCTTACTCCTGCTCACATCAGTCCCTCCCCCCTCAAGAAGATTCGTCCTCGAATTTGAGTCCATATCAAAAGGAGATAGATGAGTAATATTAAAAGTTGCAGAAACAGAATACTCACCTGGTAGGTCAATCTTGTAGGCGTTGTCATTTATCTTCTCCAACACTTGGAACGAACCATCACCCCTAAGATCTAGCTTGGATTTCTGCTGGGTAAGAAACCTCTCTTTCCTCAGACGCACCTAAACCTAATCTCCAGGTTTAAAAGTCACCAACTTTCACCCCTTGTTGGTTTACTTCGTATACACCCTTTTTCTATGCTCAATGTGCTGTCTCACCTTCACATGCAAGTCTCTAACCATCTCGACTTTCCTCTTGCCATCTGTACTAGACAACTCATGCAAGGGTACAAGTACCAAATCTAAGACAATCATATACAAGCTCAAAAGGTGAATAACCTATAGTGGAATGCACACATCTATTATATGCAAACTCAATAAATGGCAAACAATCAACCCAAGTTTTCAAATTTTTACTAACTACAGCATGCAACAAGGTACCTAAGGTTCTATTGACAACGTCAGTCTGTCCATTTGTCTGTGGATGACAAGTAGAAGAATAAAGCAATTTAGTACCCAACTTTCTCCACAGGACAGGCCAAAAATAGCTCAAAATTTTAGCATCTCTGTCTGAAACAATAGACTTTTTACCATGCAATCTAATAATATCCCTAAAGAATAAATCAGCAACAAGCACAACATCATCAGTCTTATGGCATGCAATCATACCCTTTCTTTATTCTAGGCAGTCCTAAAACAAAATCTATAGAAATATCAACCAAAGGTTCAATAGGCACAGGTAAAGGGGTATACAATCCATTGGGTTTAACAATAGATTTTGCCTGTCTACATGCAATGCATTTGGCACATACACACTCAACATCCTTACGCATACTAGGCCAATATAAATGTTCATGCAAAATATCCAAGGTTTTAGTAACCCCAAAATGACCCATCAAGCCACCACTATGCATCTATGCACAAATAAAGCACGCAAAGAACAATTAGGCACACACAACTGATTACCACGATATAAACATCCATCATGCCTATAAAATTTTTGGAATGCAACATCCTCACAAGCAGCATACACAGTAGAGAAATCATCATCAAAAGTATACATGTCCTTAAGCTGCTCAAATCCTAATAATTTGGAACGAAGAGTAGAAATTAAGGAATACCTCCTAGATAAAGCATCAGCTAACACATTTTCCTTCCCTTGCTTGTAATGTAGTACATACGGAAATGTCTCCAGAAACTCCACCCAAGTGGCATGTCTCTTGCTCAGCTTGCCCTGTCCCTTCAAGTGCTTTAAGGACTTATGATCCATCTGAATGACAAACTCCCTGAGTTGAAGGTAATGTTGCCACACCTCCAATGCTCTCACCACTGTATAATGCTCCTTATCATAGGTCGGATAATTGAGTTGTGCACCACTCATTTTTTTCAATGAAATAAGCTACTGGTTTGTTTTCCTGTAAAAGCACAACACCTATACCAATACCAGAAGCATCACATTCAACCTCAAAAGCTTTCTCAAAGTCAAGCAAACACATAATAGGAGCATAACACAATTTTGTTTTCAATAAATTAAACGCATGCTCTTGTTCCTCACCTCATGTAAACCCTTTCTCCTTCTTGACTATTTCAGTCAAAGGAGCAGCAATGGTGGAGAAATCTTTCAAAAACCTCCTATAGAAACTAACAAGTCCATGAAAACTCCTCACCTCACTAGCACTCTTAGGTGTCGGCCATTCTTGGATAGCCTTCACCATCTCCTCATCAACCTCAACTCCCCTAGAACTGACTACAAACCCTAAGAAGACAAGCCTATCAATACAAAAAGTACACTTCTTAAGGTTCGCATATAGTTTCTCCTGTCTTAATACATTTAAAACACATATCACATGCATGACATGCTCATCAACATTAGTGTTATATATCAAGATGTCATCAAAGTAAACAACCACAAATTTTCCAAGAAATGCACGCAACATATGATTCATCAACCTCATAAAAGTGCTGGGTGTATTAGTTAAACTAAATGGCATAACTAACCACTCATATAACCCATACTTAGTTTTGAAAGCAGTTTTCCATTCATCTGCTGGTTTCATTCTAATCTGGTAGTATCCAATTTTCAAATCAAATTTGGTAAAGATACATGTACCATACAATTCATCAAGCATATCATCTAACCTAGGAATAGGATGGCGATACTTTACAGTGATTTTGTTGATAACTCTGCAATCTACACAAATCCTCTAGGTCTCATCTTTCTTCGGCACCAGCAACACAGGCACTGCACAAGGGCTCAAGCTCTCCCTCACATGCCCCTTATCCAGTAACTCACCCACTGGCTTTTGAAGTTCCTTTGTCTCCTCAAGATTACTCCTATAAGCTGGGCAGTTTGGAATCTGAGCTCTGGGCACAAAATCAATATAGTGCTCTATGCCTCTCAAGGGTGGTAGTCTCTTAGGCATCTCCTCATAAAAGACATCAGTATAATCCTGCAAAAGAGAAGCAAAAACACTAGGAAAAGCCTCAAGAGGGTTAGTGTTAGAAACTAAACACTCTCTATATCTCACCACTACTAGTGCTCTCTTCTCTCCAGTTACTCTCCTCAAATCTTTTTCCTTTAACAAACAAGCTCACTTTTCTCTCTTTCTTTTCTTTCTTTTTTCTTTTCCTGAGCTCCTCTCTCCTACACATCCCACTTCTTTTTCCTCACTTGTGTAGTCACTCACCATTGGGCCAAACTCATTTTTCTTTTGGGCCTCTTTTCTCTCTTCACATTTTTTGTTCTCACTACCCAAACCCTCCTCACTTTACTTGCTTTTATATAGTCCAGGTACAATTCATGAGGTGATAAAGGTAGTAAAATGAAATTCCTACCCTTAGACTTAAAGGAATACCTATTGGTACACCCATCATGTGCTACCCTCCTGTCAAACTGCCAAGGTCTCCAAAGTAACATATGACCAGCCTTTATTGGTACCACATCCCACAACACTTTATCCTCATATCTTCCTACCGAAAATGGCACTACAACCTACTTAGTCACCTTAACTCTAGCACTATCATTGAATCACTGTAAATTGTATGGCTCTGGATGTTTCCTACATGTCAAACCCACTTTTCCTACCATAGTCCAACTAGCTGCATTAGTGCAACTACCCCTATCAATGATCAAATTGCATACTTTTACACCAACTAAACACATCGTATGGAAAAGATTCTCTCTCTGATCCACAACCTTATCTGTGGCCTTAGCACTCAGTACCCTCCTAACTAATAGTGCTTCCCCTATAACAGCTCTCTCAAAGTAACTAGCATCCTCAAAATCATTATTAACAATAAGCTCAGATTCACTACCACTATCCTCCGAGTCAATCATCCCATTATCCCTCAGAATCATGACTTTCTTATTTAGTCATTGAAATGCAATATGGCCAGTACCCAAACATTTAAAACATTTAATACTAGAATGCTTACTAGAGGTAGCTTGGCTGTTAGCTGTACCTTTAGGGTCAAACCCTACATTCGGCCTTTTGGGTATCTCCTTGAAGTCCACCCCTTTGTCTTTCGACTTCTTCTCTCTATTAAGCCATTTTGAACTCCATGATTGGCTAGAATTTGTCCCACTCCTTGCTGTCACTCTAACTTTAATTTGTTTCTCTACCTTCATGGCCATGTTTACCATGTCCTCAATCTCTAAATAGTGCTGCAACTCCACAACATTGGCTATCTCCCTATTGAGTCCACTAAAAAATTTGGCCATTATAGCCTCTGGGTCCTCCTCTATGTTGGCTCGGATCATAGCCACCTTCATCTCCTTGTGGTAGTCCTCTACTGATTTAGACCCCTGAGTGAGTCTCTGAAGTTTCTTGTGCATCTTTCTGTAATAGTAAGAAGGCACAAACTGCTTCCTCATACATGCCTTCATATCGTTCCACGTAGTAATTGGCATCTCTCTATTTCTCCTCCTGGATGTCACCAACTGATCCCACCATATTAGTACATAATCTGTAAATTCAACAGTGGCTAATTTTACCTTTTTATCTTCAGAAAAATTATGGCACTCAAAAACTAAGTCCACCTTCCTTTCCCACTCTAGGTAAGCCACTGCATCATTCATTCCCTTGAAGGCTCTAAACTGCATCTTGATGGATTTAAGGTCTCCATCTCTCCTGTTAAATGGCTCATCTCTCGTAACCCTACTAGGTTTGCGTACCTCAAACTCCTCCTCCTCAAGTTCATCCTCCTCTGGCTCATACAGAAGTGGTGGTCTATTAGGTGGTGGTTGCTGCTAGCGTACACCTGTATGCCTCCCCTGAGGTTCCTCGCGTCTCCCTTGTCTGAGCTCATCTATCTGTCCCCTAATCTTATTTAAGGCTAGATTGAACCTCTCAAATTGTTGCTGTATGTCTATCAAAGTGAAAGCGATATTTGCATCTCCTCCTTGGTTGTCATCATTACTAACTCCCTATGACATTGTAGATAAAAATGATATACCTGCAAAACAAGGTTAGTAACAAACAACCTTACACACTCTCCCTCATGTGTTTCACTCAATTGATGTCACTCTCCTCGTGTTTAAGTCACAGCAATGACTCCCTCAAATAAGCTCACACACTCTTGCCTTTTACCACTCAATTTTCTCTGAAATTCAATTCACCACTCGGAACCAATTCTCAACTGATCAAAAGAATCAAAAGGGTATGAAAGTTCGAACTAACTAGCAAGTACGAGTATAAAAAAAATTCAGATTTTTTTCAAAATTTTTTGACTTTTTTCGTTTTTTCTGCACCTTTTTTACTCTTCTTTTTCAGATCTTTTTTCATTTTTTGGATTTTTCTGATCTTTTTTTGACTCTTCTCTTTTTCAGATTTTTTTTCATTTTTTGGTTTTTTTGGACTTTTTTTGGATATAGGTCTAATATTAATAGAAGATAAAACAAGAAAAAAATAAAAAAACCCTAACCGAAAGTTAATTTGCACCTGAATTGATGAACTGACGATAATTGGATGGTGATGGGCTTCAGATTTGAATAAAAATTCTCCTCCACACCAATGCTCTTATACCAACTAATACGCGCCATGGAATTGAAAGATTGTTCGGATTCAAGGAAAGAAGAATTTGATAGATTCTAATTAAATAAATTAAGTCTGGTACGCAAGGTTTCAAATTTACCTACTATACTTCACAAAGAACTTGTCTCGAGCAACCTAAATAACGGATAAAGAACAAACCAAGAAAGTTGTATAGGATCAAAATCACACCATAATCTGATTCAATTGATAAGTGAAGTTTAATTCCTAAGTTGAAAAGAAAAAGAGGGTTTCTCCTCTCAAGATGGCCGGTGGCACACAAGAAACAATATGATCAAAGTTGTCTTTCCCTAACCCTAAAGAGGGTATTTATACCTAGGTCAAATAATAAAAGACTTGGGCTTAAAATACATGGAAGCCCAAA
>JANZXR010088463.1:0-10595 GCA_027575705.1 Erythroxylum echinodendron
AATACTTATATATTTATATAGCAAATGCATACATACAGTAATGTAGACCCGCTTTAGTATAAGCCTTTATATCGAATTAATTGAGTGGATATATTAGGTTAGGTATTGCATATATGCATTGATCATTGCATAACTGAATGTTTACTTGATAAATTGCATACTTAATAATTTGATATGTATTACTATATTAGATTGTGGGGAGGAAAAGATCTGTAAGACCTGCCAACTGATGGGTATGCATCACAACCAGGTCTGCACTAGTTATGACTATAAGAGTTGTTTTGTTTATGATATTAAGATATGTAATAGGCTGATCCTACTTGATGCTTGACTCTTGATCAGACCCTTATTTATAATGCTTATGACTTTGGATGCTTTGAGCGAGGGCTGATTTGTTGGTGATGCTTGGCTCCCTACAGTCCCTTTAGATTAAGAGAGCCTTATGACTACAAGAGTATAGGAGCATAGCTGGGCCATTGGTGATGCATAGCTCCTTGCAGCCATTCGAAGTTTAGAGTTATGAGGGCTTACCCATAGAGATTAGGGTCCTACAGATATTCTTCCCTATAATTTATTTATGTTGTTGATATGACTGGATGTGTAGGATGATGTGTATGTATTTTGATATTCATGCATGACGGTGCACATACCATTGGGTATCATAGGACAGTGTGAGCTTACTCAGGGAGTTCTAACTCCCCTCAACATTACTTTTTTAGTTCAACTACGACTAACTTCGTAGTAGTGACTCTCGTGACATGTATGCTATGGCCTACCTATGTTTATGTATGTTCTTTCCTTATTTTCATTTATCTTGTATTGTAGAGCCCGTAGTAACAGGATTTCATAAGTTGTAAAGCTTCTTTCTAATGCACACTATTGTTATTGTATTGTATGAACTTGCTATATTATTAAGGTTTGAATTTATTTTGTCACTAATAGTAGGGTTATGTGTGATCTGGGGTTTCGAATCTCAAATTCGATGTGTCGATCACGTGCCCTTTTCAGGTCATGACAAAGTTGGTCTCAAAGCTTAGGTTATAGACTTATAGCCTAGGATGTTCTTTTGTTTGTCACTATGGACACATAGGAATCCACTTCTTTTTAAAGTAACTCCTTACAGAATACATTCATATTCTCACTGGTGGTACTGACCATTCTTTTTCTTTCAATTTTAGTACGAATAAATGCACTGGATTTCTAGCTTGACTTGATCAAGAGGGTCATGATGAAGCCTCATCTCAGGACGAGAAATCTTCCCCTATTGCTTCAGCTGGAAGGCATGGTAGGTGTATAACTACCCAGACACGAGAGGTCCCTATCGAGGCACTGGAGGTGTTATAAGGAGTTCCTGGGGCACCTGCATTTAATATTCAGGCATTCCTAGAAGGGATAGAGCTAAAAAGGCTATGTTCTGAGACTCGATGATGATGATGCAAAAGTAGCAGCAGTGAACTCCCCCATTGGTAGTGCCAGAACAAGAGAGATCGGATATGCAATTATCTATGGCATATACAAGGTTTCGTTCAATAGAGTTCGACGGAACTAGAACTTGGGAGGATATTGATTTTCTTATTGAGGTGGAGAAGTGAGACAGGAGGCTGCATTATTCTGATACACAGCTAGTGGGTAGGTAGAGATGTTTTTGTAAGTGATGGTCAAGGATTGGTACTGAGATCATATCTTTCCATACTTAGGTGCAGTGAATTGGTTCCAATTTAGAGAGATTTATGGACTACTTCCTCTCCTCTACAAGTTGTGAAATGATTAGATCATAGTTTCTGAACCTACGCCATGGACATAGAACAGTGGATGATTACACTGTAGACTTTATTCACTTGAGTCGTTATGCCCCAGAGATTGGTTTATATTATTTGAGGAAGAACAGCCAGTATGTGTTAGGGTTGGGACCTCTTTTCATCAACAAGACTATGAGCTATTGAGAGAAGTTCTCTTCCTTAGTGGATATGGCTAAGTAGTTAGAGAGGATTTTGGTGGAGCAGGATGGTATCTTATCTACGGAAGAGCAGAGTAAGAGGCACTCCATAGGATCCTCTAGTTTTTAGCAACGACAATAGCAGCAATCAAACTTTTCTCCGAGGTTCAGCTAGAGTGGGAGATTTTGGAAAAGGATTGTTCGAGCTCATGGCAGTGAGAGATCTGGCCATAGAAATATATGAGGATTTAGATTCACAACTAGTGCAGGTAGTAGCAATAGCGGGTAGAGCTTAGGGCGCAGTAGTTCAGGCAACTTCTTCCATTTGTTAGCAATGTGGTAGAGTGCATCAGGGTCTATGTCACATACCTCCAGGAGCTTGCTACAGATGTGGCTAGTATGGATATTTGATCAGAGATTACCCTATGATAAGATATCAACAGTCCTCTTCTAGTGTGACACAACCTCCATTTCAATAGCCACAAGAGGGATCATAGTTTGGTGGTCAGTAGGGGCAAGGATTTGGAGGGAAACTGTTGGGAGGTAGATTTGGAGGCCACAGTCTGGGACAATCCTCTAGCTCTCAGTAGCTAAGTCGTGGTCAAGCTAGGGCATTCACTCTTACCCCTCAAGATGCATAGGCTTCCAACGTAGTGGTATCAGGTATCATCTTGTTTGTGGATTAGAAGCTATGGTTTTGATAGATTCAAGAGCGACTTATTCTTTTATGTAGACTAACTTTGCTATGTGCTTAGAAATAGCACCGGATAGGATGGATGAATCTCTGTCAGTATCTACACCGTTGATTGATGCCATAGAGGTAAATTTGATCTACTACTCATATCTCATGGAGAGTAATGGTAGGAGATTGGTAGCGAACTTATGGTATTACCAGTTATGGATTTTGATGTAATGTTGGGAATGGACTAATTATCCCATCATTATGCGACCTTAGATTGTAAAGAGAAGGAAGTGATGTTTAAGATTCCAGGAGACGTAGAGTTTATCTTTAAAGGGGATAGAAAAACTACCCCTTCCAACATAGTTTCCACAGTAGTGGCCAACAAGAGGCTCAGACAAGGGTGCCAAGGATTTTTTGCCTCATTCAGGGATTTAGTTGTAGAGGGAATCAGTCCCTAAAGCATTCTGATAGTTCAAAAGTTTTCAGATGTTTCTTGAGGAGTTGCCAAGGTTACCCCCAGAATGAGAAATTAAATTTTATATTGACGTTTTACCTGGTACGATTTCTATTTCTACACCACCATATATAATGACACTTATTGAATTAAAGGAATTAAAGAAGAAGTTATAAAATCTATTAGATAAGGGTTTTATTAGACCTAGCCCTTTTCCATAGGGTGCACCAGTACTATTTGTGAAGAAAAAGGGTAGTTCTCTCTGATTTTGTATTGATTATCGATAGTTAAATAAGGTAACTATCCACAAAAAGTATCCACTACCTCAAATTGATGATTTGTTTGACTAATTTCAGGGTGCTAAGTACTTTTGTAAGATTGATCTACGATCGGGATACCATTAGCTAAAGATCAGAGGAGATGATGTATCTAAGACTACCTTTAAGACTCAGTACGACCATTATGAGTTTTTTGTAATGCTTTTGTCCTTATAAATGCTCTAGCAGCTTTCATGGATCTGCTGAATAGAGTATTGGGGCCATTCTTTGATAGGTTTGTGATTGTTTTTATTGATGATAAATTAGTGTATTCACGGACAGATAAGGAGCATGCCAAACATTTAATATTGGTATTGCAGACACTTCGAGAACATCAACTATATGCCAAGCTCTTAAAATGTGAATTCTAGCTTGAGAGTGTTGCATTCTTAAGATACATAGTATCATAAGGCAGAATACATATAGACCTGAAGAAGGTAGAAGCTATGATGAATTGGGAACAAGCAAGGATCGTGACAGAGGAACAAAAGTTTTTTCAGTTAGGAGGTTATTATCAAAAATTTGTTCAAATTTTTTCTAAAATAGTAGCCCCGTTGACTGTATTGATGCAAAATAATGTCTAATTTATTTGGGCCAATGATTGCAAGGAAAGTTTTCAAAAATTGAAGGAGTGTTTAACTTAACCTCCAATTTTAGCTTTACCAACGGAAGGTGGAGGAATTCAATTATACTGTGACACTTTGAGAGTTGACCTTGGATGTGCAATGATACAAAATGGTAGGGTGATTGCTTATGCTTCCAAGCAATTGAAGAAACACAAACAAAATTATCCTACATATGATTTAGAGATGACAGTAGTAATCTTTGGTTTAAAGATTTGGCAACATTATCTGTATAGTAAGACATATGAGAATTTTACAAATCACAAAAGTCTAAAGCATATATTTCAATAGAAAGATCTAAATATAATGCAAAGAAAGTGGATGGAATTACTAAAATATTATGACCATATGATCCAGTATCATCCAGGGAAGGCAAATGTCATGGTAGATGCTTTAAGTAGGAACTATTCAAGTAGTTTGGCATATATTGTACTAGAAAAGAGAGTTTTGACCAAAGAGCTGCATGATTTGATGGATCAAGGTACTCAGTTTTAGATTTCAGATGCAGGAATATTACTTGCCAGCATCAAGTTGTGTTTAGTATTATTTAATAGGATTAAGATCGCCCAAGTTCAAGATCCTAAATTTCAACAACTTATTTATGATGTTAAAGAAGGACGACATGAAAATTTTGAAATCGATAAAGAAGAAATCCTCAGAATGAATGGAGACTACATGTTCCATGTATAGAAAAATTAAAAGAGGAGATTCTAGAGGAAGTGCACTATGCTGCATACAATGTGCATCCAGGTTCCTCCAAAATGTATTATAATATTAATGATATGCATTTATGGAACGGTATGAAGAAAGTTGTGGCTGAATATGTTTCTAAATGCTTGACGTGTCAACAAGTAAAAGCTTACCATTAGAAGCCTTCAGATAACTTATAACCACTGCCAACTCCTGAATGGAAATGGAAGAGGATCATGATGAATTTCGTGGTTGGCCTACCTTATACAAGAACTCGACGTGATTCAATCTGGGTTATTGTAGACAAATTGATGAAATCAGCACATTGTCTATCCATAAAGACTACTTATTTAGTGTCCAAGCTCGCTCAAGTTTATACTGATCAAATAATATGCTTGCAAGAAGTACTTGTATCTAGAGTTTCTGACCGAGGATCGCAGTTTACTTCTCAGTTATGAAAAAAATTACAGGAGGTGTTGGGCATTAGATTAGATTTTAGTACAACATTTGATCCTCAGATTGATAGATAGTCTGAAAGGACAATTCATACCTTAGAGGATATGTTGAGGATGTGTGTTATAGATTTTAGTGGTAGTTAGAATTGGCACTTGCCATGAGGCATTGTATGGATGAATGCAGGTCACCGATGTGTTGGGAGGAGGTAGGCGAGAGGTAGTTAAAGGGCCTATAATTAATCATAATCACTTTAAGAGAAGATCCCATTAATCAAGTAGAGGCTAGAGATAACTGTTAGTAGATAGAAGAGTTACAATGATCGGAATCGTAAGGAAGTGGAGTTTCAAGTTGAAGATTTTGTAAACTTTAAAGTATCTCTAATGAAGGATGTGATGATGTTTGGAAAGAGAGGAAAATTGTCTCTAAGGTATATTGGACCTTACAAGGTAACTAAGAGGGCTGGAAATGTGGCATACCGATTGGCATTACCTTTGGATATGGCCCAAGTCTATCTAGTATTCCATATTTCTATGCTTCACAAATACATTCCTGAGCATAGAAGTGAGTGAGAATTTAACCTACGAAGAGGAGCCAATGGCTATCGTAGATTCACAGGTGTGACAACTTCAATCAAAACAAATTCCTATGGTTAAGGTGACATGGAATAATGGTTACATTAAAGAAGCTACTTGGGAGACAGAGCGGGAGATGAGAGAATTGTATCTATACTTGTTTCCTTAATAAACCTTATTATAAAATTCAAGGACAATTTTTTTTATAAGAAGGAGAGAATGTAACATCTGGTATGTTATACATATAAGAGACAACTTCTTCATTTTTCCCCATTGTCTCATATTTTCATTTTAACTCCCTCAAAACTATTATTCATAAATTCCCTCTCTTTAACTATTTTTCACCACCAGTGAATCAAACTAGTTAGTGTTATATACCAATGTCTTCCTCCCGATAAGCCCGTCACAATTGTACCCATTTCAACCGCCATCATCTCCAGAATCGTTGCAAAAATTGAGGAGAAAAACTAATAAAAAATTTCAATGGTCGATCTGTAGCTTCTAGTGGTTATTGTTGGTCACCACCACCATCATTCGACTCGTTTCAATGTCAAAAATTAAAGCTCTATGATCTCATCGTCAACCACCATCGGGATTGCTGGCAATTGATGAAAAAAGAGGTTAGGATTGTTGTTAAGAATCTAAGTATATTGCTCTGGAGAAAGTTGTTCTACTCATTAAGAGCTTTTATTTGGTATGAAAATTGTTAAATTCTAAGACTAAAGATTTTTCAGTGACCAGAGGGAATATTCCAGTGGTTGAAGGAATATTCTGACGATTGAAGGAATATTCTGATCATCAGAGGTACTATTCCAACATCCATTTTGATCACTTTTGTGAAAATTTTCTAAAATTTCTAAAACTTATACTAATTATTTTTCTTTAAAGAATCACAGTGAGATTTTCAATAGCTTGTGAATTAAAAATAACGGAATGTTTAAGCGAGAGTAGGAGAAATTTTTGAATTTCATAAATGGACTACTTAGGCAATTTGGATGATACTTAAATTATTATTTGAGCCCAATAACTCCTAATTAGCACTTATTGAGATATTTTCTTTCGATTTATTGGTATAGTAAGAGTGGGATCCCATCGGAAGGTTCGAACGAACAAGTTCGGTTACTAAGTAAGTATATACCGACTTATTATTACCGTAGTTGTACCAACAAATGAATACTATTCAATGCTAGTATAAATGACAGCATGTAGCAATGCATAATCACATTCATATGCATGTGTGTGCGTGTGTGTGTGTGTGTATATATATATATAACGATGCGTATATAGTAACGATGAGTGGATATGTTTGGCTAGGTATTGCATACATGTATTGATCATTACATAACTGAATGTTTAGTTGATAAACTGCATGCTTAATAGTTTGGTATGTATTGTTATGTTCAACTGTGACACCTATGGCTGGAAACCAACTTGATCGAATCCTGATTCTTTGTTAGAACTTCAGTCCAACCCAATCTCGACAAAAGTAGAAGGAACAAACTAAATAATTCAAATATTATAAACTGACGTGAACACACCCTTTCCAAAAACCTATTTGTAGCTCCACTTGGTAAACTGGGCTTTTATGGACAAGCTAGTTCTATAAGACATGCCACATGATGGGTATGCGTCAAGACCAAATGTGCACTGGTTTTAACTATGAGAGTTATTTTGTTTATAATATTGAGATATGTTATGGGCCGATCCTAGTTGATGCTTGGCTCCCAATCGAACCCTTATTTATAATGCTTATGACTTTGGACTTTTTAAGCAAGGCTGGCCTGTTGGTGATACTTGGCTCCCAACAACCCCTTTGGATTAAAAAAGCCTTACGACTACATGAGTATAGGAGTATGGCTAGGCCATTGGTGATGCATAACTCCCCACAACCATTTGAGATTTAGAGATGTAAGGGCTTATTCTTAGAGATTAGGATCCTATAGATATTCTTCCCCACAATTTATTTATGTTGTTTATGTGATTGGATGTATAGTATGATATTTATGTATTTTGATATTCATACATGACTGTGCGCATAACACTGGGTATCATAGGATGGTGTGAGCTTACTCACTGAGGTCTGAATATGCTCAACTTTATTTTTTTAGGTCAGCTACCACTGACTTAATAGCAGTGACTCCTGTGACGTGTCTGCTGTGGCTTAGCTACGTTTGTGTATGTTCTTTCCTTATTTTCATTTATCTTGTATTGTAGCATTCGTAGTGATAGGATTTTGTGAGTTGTAAAACTTTTTTCTGATGCGCACTATTGTTATTATTTTGTCGTTAATGGTAGGGTTACATATGATATGGGGTTTCAAACTTCGAGTCCTACACACCCGTTTTGGGTCATGACATTAAAATTATTGAAAGTTCAAATCTTAGAAGTTATATTAGCTCTCTAGAAATTTACTTCTCCTTGCTAAAGTAGAAATCCACAAATACTTGATTAAAGGATGATGATAGGAACACAAAATATTTCATAATATCATTTAAGCTAGGAGGAATATGAAAAAATAGTTTTGCTACAAATATCTGATGGCATAGTTATGTATGATCAATAAGAGTAAAAGGATATGGCTTTTAATCACTATAATGTTGTAATGGGTTCTTTTATGGAGGTGAGCCCTTTACCAGATAAGATTAGAAAATATTTAGCTAATACCATCCCTGGGGACCTTGTTGATTTGTTTGCTGAAGAAATCCCCAGAGAAGATATTAAGGAAGCCTTTTTTAGCATGATTATTAATAAAGCCCCTAATCCTGATGGTTTCAATGCCAAATTTTTCCAAACTACATTGGATATAAAAAGTAATATGGTTACTAACTCAATCCTATAATTCTTCAGACGTGGTAAAATGTTGGCATTTTTTCTAATTCCTAAAGTCCTAATCCAACTTCTATTTATGAATATGGATCCATCTTATAAGGTAATGTGATTTACAAGGTTATCTTTAAAATTTTAAAGTCAAGACCAAAAGTTATTCTCAAAGAAATATTAGCCTTCTTAGGGAGCTTATATCCAAGGAAGGAGTATCAGTGACGATAATTGATTGCTTAAGAATTGTTTAAAATTTACCATAAAAGGAAGGAAATATGAAGTTATGCTTTGAAGATTAACTTCAAAAAAGCATTTGGCTATCTAATCTAGAATTTTTAGCTCAATGAAGTCTTTAGGATTCCCTAAAAAGTCTATCAACTTGATTATGAAATGTGTTTCCTCAGCTTCATTTTCCATTCTAGTTAATGGAGAAATAAAAAATATTTTTAGAGTTCCATTCTAGTTGTCATTTTCATCCTTTCTTTTACATATCATCTATTACTACTCTATAGGGTAACAAAATAATCAGTGGTGGTGCTCATTAACTCCTTGGAATAGTTTAAAAATTTATAAATTTTGAGTTAAATCAAAATAAGAGTACCTTTACATCTCAACAAGCTATAGTGTAATTGAGGAATTGTTAACAATTAAAAAAGGTATTAGGCATGAATAACTTCCAATTCAAATATTCAAGGGGTCCTTATAAAAATAACAAGACTCTCCTTTTCTGATTGTGTACCTCTCATTAACACAATTAAAAAGAGTTTGAGCAACTAGAATAATAGGGCTCTATCTTATGATGGAACACTTCAACTTAAAATCTCAAATTGGAATAATCTTCACATTTATTAGAGCTCTCATATAACAATTCCAAACAAGAAGATAGAGACCGTTGAAAAGATTATTAGAAAGTTCCTACTATTTGTTACTATTCGGCACAATCCCATATTAAAAGTTTATATATTTGGGGGGGAGGATGGAAGTTATAAAAGAACTCCTCGCCCTCTTATTGTAAATCATCCAAAACAATTTGCTCTTCTCCCACATAAGTAAAACGAGCTACTTTAGTGGTGCTCCAGAGATGTAGGCATATTTGGCCGAACTCCGTTATCAAATTTCCGGGTGTGTTCTTTCCTTATCACTTTTATTATTTGACATTTATTGTCTTGTTTCTTTTCAATTTGTAGTAAAATATTCAATATTATTTGTCAGGTATATTTTGTAGTGTTGTGTTCAATTTATTTGGGTGTATTTATTATTTGTATGTGTACACGGGTTAGGTTGTGATAAATACACCGTGCACGTAATTTTTGTCTAGATGGTCAGATTTTAAGTGAGACCGTTTGTGACCCCTCCGACCTTTCCTGGGATTTTACGTGGAATGATGATACTATCTAGGAGGTCATTATGATCTTTCCTGGGTATTATCGAATCGGTTCACTTCACTAGTTGTTCACCTTAGAGGGAATAATTACCTGATTTTCCAACAAGTGGTATCAGAGCTAAAGGTTCATATTTGGTTTGTTTGTAATTTTTGTTATATTGAATACTATATTTTGAGTCTGCAATGGCATTTAATGATTAAGAAACACCAGGGACATCGGCTTCATCATCATCATGGTCAGGGATTCTGTTGTCAAATTTGAAATTGGCGGTAGAGATATTTGATGGTATTGGCCATTTTGGCATGTGGCAAGGGGAGGTCTTGGACTGCCTTTTCCAGCAGGGTCTTGACATTTCCATTAATGAAAATAAATCAAAAGATGTTAAGGATAAGGATTGGAGTATTATAAATCGGTTGGCATGCGGAACAATTCGATCGTGTATATCCAGAGAACAAAAGTATGCCTTCAAGAACGAGACTTTTGCACACAAATTATGGAAGGCATTGGAGGAAAAATTTCTAAAAAAGAATGGTCAGAATAAGCTCCTTATGAAGAAAAGATTGTTCCGATTTAATTACTAACGAGGTACTACTATGAATGAACACATCACTATGTTTAATCAGTTAGTAGCAGACCTGTTGAATTTAGATGTGAAATTTG
>JANZXR010088474.1:0-10594 GCA_027575705.1 Erythroxylum echinodendron
TATTAATTGTGATTATTATTAATTATTATGATTTTTGGAAATAGGGTTGATGTAAAACTTGTAAACAGTAAACTGTATAGTATATAACTGTACAATATATCAGTAGACTATTTTGCAAATTTCAAAAATTTCAGGGACTATTTCATAATTATAAAAAAATTGCCCGAAACGGTACCCGGTATTGACCGGTACCAGTACAGTACCGTTTTAGAACTCAATCTGATACCGAGTCCAGTACGATATTGGCAACATTAATATATATACCTTGTGTTGGGACCAAAAATGTGAGCCCCTTATCACATACCCATACCCCTATACTACTAGCTATAACAAGACAACTGGGAGGTTGTAAACTCACCACGTGCAAACTTATGCAGATCATCTTTATTTTGCAACGCCCATTTTTTTTTATCCTTTGTCTAGCTCCAGATAATCCCTTTAACTTTACTTTCTTGCATGCTTAAACTTTTAATTACTTATTCCTCTGTTTATTGCCTACAGTTTGGATAGATGCATGTCCTATAAATTGTCCACACTGTATGGACTAGGTGGTCAGTGTCGTCTCCTTGTCCGATAAATCCTTCTTTTTAACTCTTTTACTTGTTCTTTTAATTACATAATCTTGAATTTTTTTATTTGCAAGTTCTGTAGATTCATGCATGTAATTTGATCAAACTCCTGCATGGATTAAGAGGTAAAATGTCATTACCTTATCCTACATGATCATTTCTTAAAATTATTCTTTATATGTTTGTGACATTGCTAGATGACATGTGGACTTGGAAGGATTAGTTGATTCTCTGTGCCCTCCATATATCTCTACTAAGTAAATTTGCATCCCTTCATACTATTAGTTGTTTCCTGATGTTTGCTAGCGTTCGGTCAAGGCTTGTATGAGCTAGCTACTCTTTTTGCTTAAATCTTCTTGCATTTCTTTCTTTTTATACACTATATAGATAATTCCTAAGAGCTTTTACGTAAACTACTATTCCTTTAGGGGGAGCCCTTTAGTGTTATAGGGCCAAAGGAATATATCTGAGAAGCTGATCATTTGTATGTTCCAATTCATCACTTCTTTCACCTTATTCCATATAGTCTTAAGGAATCAAAATTTAAAGAATAAATGTGCCATATTCTTTGATGCATATGCATAGACACAAATATCTTAGAAATGAAGGGATTGAATTGTATTTAATGTGTTAATCTTATTCTAGCTATTAGCCATATTAGGGAAGAGATTTTTGCTCCATACAATTTTAAACCAAGTCACTTGTTGTCCCCTTAATCTCAGCCAATCTAAGCATTCCCTGTTTGTGAAGCTTCCTTTAGAGTGATTTTTCCGCACATAATAATCCAACCTTTGAATATTTGGAGGATAATTAAGGATCAAGTAACTAATTATTTTTAGATAATTATCTTAATTAGCTTATTTAATCCACATACTAACTTTAGCTTGCTTTAGAATTCTTACGATAGCTTGGACAACCTGTGGATTTCTAATTAGAGCTTCATTCCCTATCCAATTATCATACCACAATAAAAGAGTGGTGCCATCTCCAACTTTGCAACTTATATTCAACTCAGTTGCACTTCTCATTTTTAATAGTTAGGTAGTCAACCATGAATGAGTAGATTTAAGAAAGAGTCATCAAACACTTATCCCCTTTAAGATATAATAATGAATCCACCTTATTCATAGAGATTCTGTATGCAATAACACTTTTAGCCATCAAAACTTTGTTGGTTAGACCTATTGGCTTGATCCCTAATCCTTTTTCATTAAATAGTTTACAAATATCCAACCATTTTAACTTAGCATAACTTGCTAACATTCATCTTCCCTATAAAAATTCCTCATAAGCCTCCCCATTTCCTTGATAAGTCCTTTAGACAGAACATATGTGCACTCTAATAGATATGCATAGAATTTACATCTTTTAAGAGTTAAAATTTACCTCTAAAAGGTAGGCCTTTGCTAGTCTAATTTCCCAATAGTTTCTGAATCTTCTCAAACAAAGGTAGGCATTCTTGAATTGCAATCTCTTTATACCTAAAGGCAGTCTAAGGTATTTCTTTTTGGAGGGATAGGGGGGGGGGTTGTGAAGGAACTTAGTAGACATCCCAGTTATTGAGCAAAGTCTATCTGCCATATGCATAACACTTAAGGCAATAACAGTACTACTCTTTTCGTAATTAATATCCAGCCCTAAGAATTCCTTAAATTGGTTTAATATTTCCATCAAAACCTTAATAGACCTTAGGTTAGCTTTAGAGAAGAGTAGAAGATCATCTGTAAAAAACAAACTTATTAGCTTAAGATTTTTGCGTTTAATATTATATTTGTAAAAGGGGTTCCTTATGGTGTTATGCTTTAGTAGAAGAGTTATGACCTCCATACATAAGATGAAAAGGTAAGGAGATAAAGGATCTCTTTGCCTTATTTACCTAACTCCTTTAAACATTTTAGAGGGACCTCTATTGATCAAAACATTGAAGGATACAAACCTTTGTCTAATTCTTGAAAATATTAAGGGATCCAAAGACCTCAAGTAGCTTAAAGATAAAATCCCAACTTAAGCAATCAAAAGATTTATTGAAATCAACCTTGATATATAAATTTTAGGGTAATTGTTCCTAGAGTATTCCTTCAAAAGCCCTTGACCAATAAGAATGTTGTCACTAATAAGCCTTTCCTTCAATAATTCCCCTTAATTCTCACTAATGATTGATTGTAGGACACCTTCATCCTATTAGCTTGGATTTTAGCAATAATTTTATAGAGGAAGTTAGTACAAGCAATTGGCCTAACGTCCCTAAATGAAGATGTATTACGGGTGGTATTTGGAACTAGACATAGAAAAGTCTTGTTTATATTCTTGAGAAGAGTTCCACTAATAAAGAATTCCTTGACTGCCAGTGTCACCATAAAACCAATTTTTAGTTAAGATTTTCGAAAGAAAGCCATTAAGTTCATTTAGACCAGGAGCTTTTTGTCCATTCATATTGAAAACTATAGTCTTAATTTCAAGGTCATCCACAAGTTTAGTGAGGGTAAGAACATCTTCTTGGCCAATCTTTGTGTGAATAAATGATTGAAGGGCCTCTATAGGTACTAAGGGAGCTTATTCCAATAGAGTTTTTGAAAAAATACAAAGTCTCTTTTGCTAGCTCATCTTGGTTAATGATCAAGGAGCCATATCATTAATCTTACTTACGTAGTCCTTTAACACCATCTTCTCCTACATCATTAATATATTACAATCATGAATATTGGAGAGCTTTTGTTGAATCTCTATAAGCTTTCCCTTAGCTTCCTCTACTATTTACTTATAAGTAAAACCCTTGTAGAATTCAAATTCTTTAACTCTTAGTTAATACTTTTTGGTTGCCACATATAAATAAATTGTTTAGTGATATATATATTGATTTCCTTCCCCCTTAAGATTATGTCCTGAAATCCTTCATCCGAGGCTAGGAAGTAATTAAATCTAAAAGGGTACCATTTATTTAGTTTTTGAAACATATTCCTAGCTACAATAGGATTATGGTCGGAGAAGAGAGCCTCAATAATTTAGCTTTATTTTCAATGAAATTTGTTAACTAAGGTTAATTAAAACTCTATCTAGCTTATTCTAAAGAAACTTAGCGAAACTTGTTTGTTGCACCAAGTGAATCTACACCCTTCATTTTAGATCCTTCACCCTTAAGTCTTCCACACTTTCCTTAAGATCTTTAGTAAAATTATTTAAAGTCAAATTTCCTTTAACTTCCAACATATATAAGGTTGCATTAAAATCACCACAAATCAGTGAAGGATCATTACATTTTGCCTTTAATCTTCTTAATTTATTGATACGTGTTTAAATTTTAATTCATTTGATATGATACACTTAGTGATTAATGCTTAAAAATGTTTAAGATACTCATTTTGACTTATTTATGATCTTAGGCACAATTCAGAAGTAAATAAATTAAAGAGAGTCGAAAGAATGATATATAGGTCATTTTTTAAAGATTAAATTTCACTTATCTTCATGAAATAAGAATAAGAAAATTAAAATATAAGAGGGAGACAAGAAAAATGGAACACAAAGAAGAAAAATCATAGAAAGTAATGCACGTGCATGTTTTTGCCATGAAAAAAGCATCAATTTAATGGAGTAGAAAATGGAAACAAATTAAACATGAAATGGCAGCAGCTGGTAAAGGGTAAAAGGCCCAAAACAATAATGTGCATGCAGGGTAGATTTTTGCATTTCTGTGTATGTAGACAACACTTGCATTCAACGCAGACGTTGTGTGTTAAACATAGAATGCAAATACATTGTGCATTTAACGCATCAAACACACAGTTTGCATTTTACTTAGAATGCACAGTAAAAGGAGGGGGCCGTGAATAGTAAATTATAAAAACTAATTCACTAAATAGAGAATAGGAGCAGCAGTGTTAGCAACATAACAAAGGTAGAGGTGCTAGGTTTTCTTTCTTCTTTCTTTCACCACTGAAGCATGGGGAAGATGGATCATGCTTGGAGTATAAAAATAGGGATGGAAGGCTAACCTCTCGATGCCGGTTCAATGGGAATATCAACGCTAAGTCACGGTTAAACTAATTTTATCATTTTAAGGTTGTAATTTCTTTTCAGATTGTTATGCTGTTAGTGTTGATTTGATCAGGTTTTGGGATGAATGATCTTAATATGTTATTTTGATTGTTCTCTTTTGAACCTATTGCTAAAACATTGAATGAAATCCGTAATCTTTCTTTTAATGTTTGTGAGTAGCATTTAATGATCCCATATCAATAGAAACAACATAACTTAGGTTGCATAACTCAAACGTGTTAGGTTACTGCTTATATTGATCGTTTTCCACTTTATAATACGGCTTCCAAATTAAATCTAAAGAGCGTATTCTAGGTTATTTGCTCTTGATTAAACAAAACCTAAGGAAAAACTCGGATTAGTAGATCATTCTATTAGTCTCAGATCGATAGTCTAAAGAGAGTTGGAAAGATGTTAGGATGATGAAATATGCTTGATCAAGTTTAGGCCGAGATTGAGCCTAGAACCATACCTTACGTATATTTGATAGTTTAATCATTTTTGATTGCTTGTTTTAATTTTTTAATAGTTTACTTTTATTTTATTTTCTAAATTGCTAAAAATCTAAAAACTACCTTTTATATTTTTCTTTGCATCAATTAATTTTGGTTATGGAAATTAATCGAGCATTCCCTATGGATTCAATCCCGACTCACCCTAGATACAAATTTTAGTATGCAAAGTCAAGTAAATTTTGTAGCGTACTCGACACACGTTATTAAATTTTGGCACCATTGCTCGAGAATGTGGTGTTTTGTGAATATATTTGTTTATAATCATTCTTTTTATTACTTTTTAATTTTTAATTGTTTGTTAGCGTTGTTGCATGGTAGTGACTAGATCTCCTCATAAAAAAATTGAGCAACTTGATCTAGAGATCAAGAGAACATTACAGAGATTACGTAGGGAAGCAAGGTCAACTTTGGTAGACAAATTGGAGCTAGAATCTGAAGACACGATGGCAAATCCAAGAACTCTGAGGGAGATGACTGCACCCAATTTAACTCAAAGACCATTATACATAACATTTCTAAATTTTGTTGAACATGTTACTTTTGAGTTAAAATATGAATTAATTCATTTATTGCCTAACTTTCATGGTCTTGTAGGTGAGGATGCATATAATCGTCTTAAGGAACTTAATATGGTGTGTTTGAGCATAAAGTCTCCCAGTGTAAATGATGAGTAAACCATATTGAGAGCTTTCCCATTATCACTCAAAGATGTAGAAAAAGATTGGTTATTTGATTTACCAGCGGGGAGCCTAAATACTTGGCTGGAGATGAAGAGACTATTCTTAGAGAAATATTTTCTAGCCACAAATACTACAAGTATTTGAAAGGAGATATGTGACATCAAACAATATATCTCTTTACGAGTATTGGGAGAAGTTCAAGAAGTTATGTGCCAGTTGTCTGCACCACAACATATTGGAGCAACTTCTCATCCAATATTTCTATGAAGAATTGTTACTGATGGAGAGGAGTTTGGTTGATGTAGCAAGTGGCGAGGCACTTTGTGAGAAGACTCCCATTTAAGCCAGGATATTACTTGAGCGGATGGTAGCTAACACTTAATAATTCGGCACTTGCAACGATTTTCGACGAGTAAAGGAGGTAAGCACTTCATACATCGTTTAGATGAACTAACATCTTTGGTGAGACAAATTGTAGTTTGACAGGTGCAGAATATGTTCAAACACAAGCCATCCAACCGATGATACTCGACATTACAAGAAAGAAGTATAGACTACGTGAATACTGCAAGAGGAAACTTCCCGAATCAATATAAACCATACTCACAGACGTATAACCCAGGCTAGAGGGACCATCCCAACTTGAGTTATAGAGGGAATAGGTAGAAAAATTTCTTCCAAAATTATTCGCAAGGAGCACAACAATTTCAACCAAAGGCACAAGAAGCCTATTCTTCCAGTTTAAGTAATTTTATAGAAGCATTGATAAAAACTCTTACTACTAACAATCTCCAATTTCAACAAAACTTGCAGTTGTAGTTGTAATAGTTCCAACAAGAGAAAAGTTTAAGCGTATAAAATTTTGAAAATCAAATGGGTTAGATGGCAGGAAGGATAAACCTTATTGAATTGCAAATTAGAGGAAAGCTGCCATCACAACTCGAGGTGAACTCAAAGAATGTTAGTTTTATAACCCTGAAGGACTGAAAGGAGATTGAGGGTCCCAAGAGAACCCCATCAAAGATTGCTACTGAGGAAGAGATTGAGAAAGAATTGGAAAGAGAAGAAAATCCATCATCAAGTACAAAGGTAATTTTTAAAAGTCCCAATATTATTAAAACTTAGATAGATGTTCGTGAGAGCACCACAATAGAATTTGAAGGGGAAGTGATTCATTTCAATATTTTTGATGCCATTAAACATCCTCCTGATGATCATTGTGTTTCTTTTCTGCTGATATGATTGATCCTTTGGTATAGGAAATGTTTAAATTAAGTTGCAGGGATCATTTGGAAACTATTTTAACTGAGGATATGGAAGTGGAAGCCAACACTGATGTTGAGATGGGAGAAGAGCTTATGGAAATGACAACCTCCTTGTACTCATTGGAAAGCTCTCCAAAAAGGTATGATTTGGCTTTTATACAACTACCTGAAGCTCACCAAAAGTTGTTACCTTCTGATGTGCAGGCACCAGAATTGGAATTGAAGCCACTTCCTATACAACTAAAGTATGCCTATTTAGGAGATAAGTAGACTCTCCCAATTATCATTTCAATGGGGTTAATTTTAAATCAAGAGAAGAGGTTGGTTCGAATGCTGAGAGAGCATAAGAAGACCATCGGGTTGATTATCATAAATATCCAAGGGATAAGCCCTTCCATATGTATGCACTACATTTTGTTAGGGGAGGATCTAAAATCCACAAAGCAAGGTCAACGTAGGTTGAATCCTCCAATGATGGAAGTTGTAAAGAAGAAGGTGTAGAAGCTTCTTGATGTTGGGGTTATTTACTAAATTTTCGATAGTAAGTGGGCAAGTCCTATCTAGGTGATTCTAAAGAAGTCTAAAATCACTGTTGTGACAAACCAAGAAGGTGAGTTGGTTCCCACTTGAATGCAAACTGCGTGGCGAGTATGTATTGATTATAGAAAGTTAAATTCTGTAAAAACCACTTTCCCCTTCCTTTTATTAATCAAATGCGTAAGAGATTGGTTGGTTACAACTATTATTAATTTTTAGATGGCTTTTTAGGTTATCTTTAGATCCTGATTGTACCAGAAGATCAAGAGAAGACTACGTTTACATGCCCATTCGGTATAATTGCCTACCGAAGGATGCCATTCGAATTATGCAACACACCCACCACGTTCCAAAGGTGTATGGTAAGCATTTTTCCTAAATATGTTGAGAAGATTATCGAGGTATTCATGGACGATTTTAGTGTGTATGGATCTTCTTTTGATGAATGTCTTGAGAATCTTTCCATTATCTTGGAACAATTTATAGAAACTAACCTTGTGTTGAACTGGGAAAAATGTCATTTTATGGTGGATCAAGGTATAGTTTTAGGCCATTTAATATTTGCTAAGGGTATTAGAGTAGACAAGTCCAAAGTTAAATCTTATTTCTTCTTTACCTTACCCTCTATTGTGAGGGAAGTGCGTTCTTTGCTTAGTCATGCATGTTTTTATCAAAGGTTCATTAAGGAATTTTCGAAGATAGCCGCACCACTATGTAAGCTTCTTCAACAAGATTTCTCCTTTAAGTTTAACGAGAAGTGTAAGGAAGAATTCAACAATCTTAAGGAGCTTCTTACATCCCCATCAGTGATTCAATCGCCAAATTAGAACCTCCCCTTCGAGATCATATATGATGTAAGTGATTATGCAATAGGAGTGGTTCTGCGACAAAGAGTAGGAAAAGCTTTGGAAGCCATCTACTATACATCAAAGACTCTAAACCCAGTTTAATTGAATTATTCCACTACTAAAAAAGAACTGTTATCTGTGGTTTTTGCTTCGGAAAAGTTTCGATCGTATTTGCTTGGTGCTAAAGTGATTGTTTATTCTGACCATGCAACTTTACGATACTTGCTCATAAAGAAAGAAGTGAAATCGAGGTTGATCAGATGGATTCTCCTCCTTCAGGAATTCGACTTAGAGATTAGAGATAAAAAGGGGGCAGAAAACATGGTGACGGACCATCTCAATCGTTTGATAAAGGAAGAAGATGATATCCCTTTACGAGAAACATTTCTGGATAAGCAATTATTTTATGTCGATGCGACACCACCATGGTATACAGGCATTATCAATTTTTTAGTTATTAACGAATTACCTTTTGATTTGTCAAAGGTTCAGAGGGATAAGCTACGAAGTGAAGTAAAGAATTATGTTTGGGATTACTTGTATCTTTGGAGGCATTGCGCAGATCAAGTTATCAGGAGGTATGTATCAGAAAATGAATCATCATCAATTTTAACCTTAAGCCACTCATACGCTTGCAGTGGACATTTTGCAGTGAAAAAGACAACTCATAAAGTTCTGGAGACTGGCTTCTAATAGCTAACATTGTTCAAAGATGCATATACCTTTTGCAAATCCTGTGATAGATGCTAGGGTCAGGTAATATAGCACCCCCTTATCGTTGGGTACGCACCGGGATGCCCGCAGATCATTCCGGTACATATCTTATGATAAGGGTGAGCTACGTGTGATCACTACATTCATTCCACATGGCATCATATCAATTTTACCAATAAAGCATTAATAGAAAACCACAATGTTTTTAAAATCAACTTCTTCCTCATTTCATTCCATCAAAATCAAAAGTTTACACATCTATCATCCTTTACTGTCTATACATCAATCCAATAACCTAGTACAAAATGCTATAGGAAAGAGGAAAAAGTAGCAAATCTATCTAATTCATCCAAAAGTCCCAACTGACCAACCTTTGAGCCATGACTTCTCTTGCCAGTCACAATCTACACGACTAGAAAAGTCTCTTTGAAGCTAGGAGTCTACTCTCGGTCTTGAAAAATAACGTTGCAATTTTGGTGAGTTTTGCGAACTCAGTGAGGTAACCATCATCGATGGTTCACTCAATTCATACAACACTTCAATTCATATCACAAATTATATCACAATTTCAAATTTAACAAGTAACACACTTTCACTTAAGCATATGAAATTATGCTTTTCACTCAATTAAATACATTCAACAAGATGCATATGAAATGCTCTTGTGCCACTTTTTCAATTATTACAGTGTTGTGACCGAGTGCCTGAACTGTCCCATATAGGGCTCATTAAGCACTGAGCCTGAGGCTCTAAATCACTGTTGAGCTCGAGGCTTAAAATCACTCGTTGAGCTTTAAGCTCTAATCGGTGGCTGCTCCGATCACAACTGTCATTATCTGAATATGCATTCATAGATGAAATGCATATGCCACAATCAATCACATTATTATGCACATGTGCACATGTCACAATCAATCACATCATAAGCGCGTAGGTCTCATATTCACATACAAGTAGCACTTCAATAACACAACTCCCTAGTACACAGTCGTCGGACCTTCTGTCAGGAATCCACAATCAAATCACAAACCACCATTATTCAATATATGTTTATAAACATAAGTAAATAATAATTGAGAGAAACCGTCTAGGTTACTCACCAACTGCTTCCGAAGCTAGTCCCTGGAAGTCCCGGCAACGTCTGTAGGTTGACGTTCTAGTTGCTCTACTATAACAATTAAGATACACATGTATCACAAATTGTACAATCAGAAATGTATAATAATGCACGTGCAGGAATTGAAATGTGTACAATGCATGTTCATGACAATCCCGGTATCATTTCATAAATTTCATCTCAAAACCCTTCCCATATTAAAACTCATTTATTCCTAAGTTTAAGCCATACTAAAATCATTAAACTCGCAATTTATTGCTCATAAACATATTTCAGTTTTTCCAACACACACACTTTCGGGTCTACTGTTCGCG
>JANZXR010088514.1:0-10593 GCA_027575705.1 Erythroxylum echinodendron
TCAACTGTGAATCAATTAATTTAGATTCTAATAATATACATGTTTCCCATACATCTCTATGTATATGTATATTACTTTCAAAAGAATCTTGGTACCTTTTGACCAGATATATAATACTCACACAAATAAAAACCAAACTCTTTAGTTTTATTAATAATAAATATTTTCATTACAAAACTGTAACTGAAGAAGATAAAGATACATGTAAATACACTTGCTTTCTAGGGAACTATATTTACATAACTTTAACACCTTGGTGGGTTCTCTTGGGACCCTCAATCTCCTTTCCCTTCCTCATGGTTATAGCACTAACATTCTTTAGGTTTACCTCAAGATGGGATGGTAATTTTCCTCCACTTTGCAATTTCAAGAGATTAAGCCTCACTGCCATCTGACTTATTTAGTTTTCCAAATTTTATATGGTTGCTTTTTTGATGGATTTACTATACACTCTAATTAAGTTACAAAAATACTTTGTTGAAGTTGTCGCATATCTTGCCAAAATTGAGACTGTTAATAGTAGAAACCTTGTTAAATTCATCTAGAACATTATCTGAACTGGAAGAAGGGGCTCTGTTTACTCCTTGTGCCTTTGGTTGAAATTGTTGTGCTCCTTGCGACCGATTCTAGAAGTAATTTTACTGTTGGTTCCCTGTATAACTCAAGTTGGGGTGATCCCTCCATCCTGAATTATACGTCTGTGAGTATGGGTTGTATTGAAGTTGGAAGTTCACTTCTGCAACATTCACATACTCCATACTCCCCTCTTGCAACATTAGGCACTCATCAGTTGGATGGCTCATGTTTGAACATATCTCGCACACTTTCACTTGTGCCTATCCAACTGCAATATGTCTCACAAAAGATGTTAGTTCATCTAAACGATGTTCAATGAATGAAGTTCTTACCTCGTTTACTCATCAAATATCATTGTGAGTGCCAAATTATTGGGTGTTAGTGGCTATCCACTCAAGTAATATCCTAGATTTAAATCCTAGAGGCAACCTTAATTTGGATTTAAATAAGCTCAATAGTAAAAGAAGAACTCAAGCCTGAATGACTTGATAAGGAATTTTATATCAACATCTAAAGCTCAATTACAAAATTAGGAGTCTTTAATTTGAGAAACTTATATTGGTCAAATAATAAAATTTTTGGTTGAAAGACCTCCAGAGATATTGCCTAATGACATAATGTCAAATTCTATAGAATATAAAAGGGAAATATCTTTAAATAATGGAAAGGATTCGACCAATAAAATGAAGGAAGAATTTGATAGATAAGATGTAGATAAAGAGAATGAAAAGAAAAAGGATATAAAAAGGAAGAAGATAATGAAAGAATATTAACTAGGAATTAATTGACCTTACAAAGCTCTAAAAAAATGGATGACTAGATTGGTAAGTTTTTAGAACAATCACATTGTAAAAAGAGTGGTTAGCTATCTTTTAAAACAAGCTACCGTAAAAGTTGAAATATACATAGAGTTTCATTATCTGTTACATTAATTATGAATTTTATAGCATATTCTATTTTCTAAAAGTTAGGATTGAAGGAACATAAAAGTTTGATAAATTTATTAGATTTTATAAGGTCAAAATAGAAATGTTTTTGGTAAAGGCTGATAACTTTAATTTTTCAATTAATTTTTTATACATCATATAGAAGAAGATACTAAGATACCTCTATTTCTAGGTAACCTTCTCCTTTATACAACAAAAGCACAAAAAAGTTCATATAGAGAAATTTATTCTTAGTTTTAAAATGGCTTAGGCATCAAGGACATTAAGATCATGAACAAAGTCCTCTTAATAAAAAAAAAATTATTCAAGCTCTATGATGACTAAGAATATTTATGGGTTAAATGGCTTCACTCATATTTAGCTTCTAGAAAGCTCAAAAATGATAACATTTCCTATTCTTTGCTTTAATTACTCCAGTTGAGGGATAAATTAGCTCCTAACATAAAACATATTATGTGAAATGAAGAAAACACTTAGTTTTGCTATGATTTCTAGCACCCTCTAGGTCCCCTTTTCAAAATTCCAAATTTCTCCAGCCCAAACCTTCTCATTCTAGCCTCCTCTAAGGTGAATATGTTCATCAGTAACTTTAGCTAGGCCCTATCACTAGTTAAGTAAAAGCTCCTCTCTTTTTAACATTATGACCTCTTATCAACCTAACTTAACAAACGTTATTAAGATTACCTAGTTAAATCATAGTTTAGGCATCTTCCTAACAAGTCACAGATGAACTCTTCAAAATGCCTAATGCTAAGGTTCCATAGCATGATCTAGTTTAGAATACCACAAATATACCTAAAACTTCCTTTATTTTTTATTTAAAATTGAAGATCATTTAAGAACCAAAGATAAGCTCTACTTTATAATAGACATATAGGAAACATCGATCACTTTTTCTTCAACTGCCACTATATTAAGAATTTGTTGAACCTGATTCTTTAAGTTTCAGTGTAGTGCCTATGTTTAGAAACAAATCAACACTTAGGCAAGTTTAAGAAGTCTTAAATATGTTAAAGGTAGAAGGTTATCTAGAACTACAATCAATTGCTTTATTTATGCAATTTGGAAGGAGAGAATATCCTCTTCTTAAGCATAAGCAGTGATTCCAGTTGTTTTTATGGAAGGACCTTATTCTAAATAAGGAAGACCCATGACTAATGTTGAGCAAGTTTTACAATTTATAAAACCCTCAATGTTCCACAAGTGCATAGGTCATAAGAGTAGTAGTTGAGGTGTCAATCCCATAAGGAATTAGTGGACTAATTGAATCCTAACTTTGTCTAAGGTTGTAAAAACATGATTTAAATGAAAATAAAGATAAAAAAAATTAAACAATCAAGTAGGGTTTGAATAAAAATAAATTTTAGAATTTAACAAAAGTAAATAAAAATGGAGCATAACCACTTAATAATTGAGATATCACAACAAGATAAGACCAAAGCATTATAAGAAGGGGGATTTATCCTATCATCAAATATTAACATGATTACTTTTGAATTAATACGGCATCAGTCCTAGACTTTCGAAGGGTGAAATACTCTCTCTCAAATTATAATCATTAAATCCTAAATCATAACCCCTAACGTAATTATAGAATTTGCAATCTCTTAATTAAAAAACCTATAATTACAATAAGAACTTAAGCCCTCTAATAGATAATCGGGTTCTCACATTAGGTCTCTCTTTTTTTAAATTCCCAATTTAATTATTTGCATGATCTATTAGAATGTTTAACTCTCATTACCCATTTTAATCATTTTGTTTGGCTTCACTCTCTCAATTTATTACCAAAGCATCCAAATATAATAAATAATCACACTGCCTAATGTATTAACATCAAAAGAAATCACATTAACATTGATTCAAAAACAAATCCCTAAAGGATTTTAAAACATCATTAACATGTTCAATATTCTTAAATCCAAGTCATACATTAAGATGAAGTAAATAAATAAGAGAAAGTAAGAACTAACTTGAAATGGTTGAGTTCGAGTTGTTAGACAGTAGTTGCAGATGCTCCTCTCCCCTTCTCTCCTTCTTCTCTCTTCCTTATGTTCCCTCCCAAAGTGGCAAATGAAGGCACAAAATTCCCTATCTGTATTCTTTTCTATTTATGGTCAAATTTAACTTTTACCCGAGCCTAAAAAGTTTGAAATAACCCCACAAAGTAAGTTAATCCACGTCTGTTGTCACACAGGGGGCCACAGTCGTGGCCTATCCATTTTGCTTCTGTCACGAACGTGGCTTGGATCTTCTGTTGGGCTTCCCCCAAATCTTCTTCTTTTTTAGATATTTGATCTCAAACACTAACAAACACATAAAGGCACCTCAAATAAACAAAATTTAAGCTCAAAAGCATACTCTAACCCATAAAACACTTGAAACACAAATATCTAACTAAATAACACAATCCTAATCTAAACATGAATTAATCATTCAATTTAACAACTAAACATAAACATTATGCAATCTACCTTATCAACATAGACACACTTAATCTTTTGCTTATCCTCAAGCAAAGACAAGAAAAACAAAACAAAACACACTAAAGCATAACACATACTCATATGTAATAATAGGGCAATGGCATTAAACTTTATTAAACAAATTTAAGTACAAACACAATCCTTCAATTTGTTCTCTCTTATTAACTTGTGAAATTTGTGTCTAAGTGCTTCGAACTAAATATACATACTAATTAAGAACTTAATGTCAAACTCAGTCACTCCTATCACTTACTTACACATATTGATAATTATTTGGTCAATTAAAATTGTATTTATCCTTAAGCGGCTTTTTATTAGAAATCATACTATTCACAAGATTAGTAGGATTTAATAAACAAAAACTATTTTTGTTAATTTTATTAGTATGAACCTAGCCTTTTAATGCGAAGGTAAACATTTGTGTGAATGTTCCCTAGTTACTCAACTAAGCCATGTTTTTATTAGGAGACTTAGTTAGAATGTCATTATAGCTTTTTAATAAGAAGGCAAATATTTATGATGAATGTCCCCCGGTTACTCGGCTACATAACATTCTTAAATGGCTACTAGCTCTATTTATAGCCGGATTTGTTTCAAAATAGAATAGTTATTTGTTTAAGAATTACACAACTTTATATATAAAAGTTGTGTAATTCTTAAACAAATAACTATTCTACTGTGAAACATATATATATATATATATATATATTATTGCATACCTCTTTTCTTAAGCTAATCATTTTCATGAAAAGATACTAAGGACGCAACTTATTCCTAGAGTAAAATTATAAATGAATGTGTTAAATTCCAAGAGTAAACGAACCAAAATCATATCCTAATTAACATGTATAATTAATCGAAACAACTTAGAACACTAATTTCACAACCTAATAAATCTTTGCAACTAGACTATGTTTAAAGGTAAATCGATTCTGTTAAGTCCTAACTATGATATATTCACACAAACCATATCATGCAAACCTAAATAAAATTAACATATAATATGTAAAATTTACACTCAAAATAAAACATATAATGCACATAACACAACCCTTCCCCCACTTAGACAACACATTTTCCTTAATGTGAGAAGGAAAAATAACATATAAGGTGGGAATCAAAGGAAAAGAATATGAAAACATAAGAACAAAATAAAGACAAAAATGAAAAGATAAGGGTTAGAACATAAGAACCTATCATAGAGATTGAGGTGGTGATGGAAATGGTGATGCAGATCAAATACACTTAGTGTATGTTTAGGTTAGGATTGTGTTATTTAGTTTAAGCTCAATAGCATGCTCTAACCCATACAACACTCGAAACATAAATATCTAACTAAATAACACAATCCTAACCTAAACATACACTAATCATTCAATTTAATAACTAAACCCATACTAAGCTATCCTCTAAAACATTATGCAATCTACTTCTATCAACTAACACATCAAGAATCCACAAAGACATAGCAAAGAATTGGAATATCTAGTTCCTAAGCTATTCGGTTATGATTTTGATCCTAAGGTACCAATTCTTCACTCACTAGAATGTAGAAGAATTATATTCATGTTGCTATTATCTATGGCTATTTACTTTTAGTTTCAACTCCTTATATAGAAATATTATACTTTATGTTCTAAGTTTTGCTTTAAGCTTATCTTATTCTTTAACTTTCGTTATTATCTTGTCCTGTATAGATATTGCCTTTTGGTCATTTAATTTAACTCTTTTTATTTTTAAAAAATGATTCCATTATATATCTTCTTAGAAAAATTCTATGAAAAGAAGTAATTACTAATATTTGTAGTCTCTATAGGATCAACACTCAATATTCACTCTTATTATACTATAAGTTGGTAGGTGCACTTGGCTTTGATATCCATAGGGAAGGTATCTTATTTATATCAAATTTTTGGGATTATTGCTAGAAGATCTTCAAAAACTTGATATGAGCAGGAGCCTTACTCTATAGATCTTAAAGGTAAGTGCCCCTATCAAAATATAGTATAGTGATTGTTAATATCAAATTTTGATCCCACATAGACCATAAATACTAATAAATACCTCTTTTCTATAATCTAAATGACATATTAACATGATGATTTAATTTAAAAATTAAAATAAAATAAATTTTAATGAAAATAATGAATAAGAACACAATTACTCAAGAATTAACCAAATCAAATAATAGTGCCAAGGTAATGAATCCTCTTAAGACTTTTTAAGCTATTAATCCTTTATTATGCAATTCAATTAATGATCATTGGATCACATAACCTTCTATGTTATGTCAATATCTTTCTCAAGACTATTAACACATAACCCAGATTGATTAACCAAAATCTCTTTTTAGTTAAAACTATAAGATTGTATTAAACTATTCGTGAATTTCACTTTTAGATTTAACCCTAATCTATAAAATTTATGTCAACTTATCTCTAGTTTTGCATGCAACTTTTTTTAATTATGGTATATTTTTCATACAAAAGGAATTCTCAATCTTAAATGAATGAAATCATACATGAATAATATCTCGAACATATTAATTCATCAACTAATGAAAACATATAATTGAATCTAATAAATCAATAATCAAATTGTATTAAATAATGGATTAAAGCACAAAATCCATCCCAAGTTTTATCCCACCTAGGCACTAAACAAATTTAGTTTGTAAAAATAGAAAACATAACCTAATATTTAAAAGAAGGCTTAAAAATACGAGAATCCATTGTATATCCCCTTTTCTCTAATACAATCCACCGAAACTTCAATAGAAATACATGTGTTTTGCTTATTTGCTTATAATTATACAACCATATTTCATGTATTTTGCTTGTCATTTCATACTTTTATTGTATTTTTGGTACTTAATTCTCTTCAATTGTATTTGTAGGTAGTAATTGCCTTCAAAGACAAAAATGAGAAGAATTCAGACGAAATCGTGGCATGAAAAAAGATTTAAAGCAACTAAGTAGATGCACAATAGTGTACAATGATTGTGTAATTTTCTGTAAATGTGTGAAGATTGAAAAATTTTAATTCTAGTCGTGTGGAGTTACCCAACCATGTATATTGATATACACGGTCATGTATGATGCCGTTTTAAGTCTGTTTTCTTGTATGAAATCATAAATTCAAGTGTTTTTAGAGATACATAGTCACTCACATGCCCATGTAAGTTGACGGTGTATATTTAAGAAACCCTAGTTTTTACTATAAAAGGACATTAGTGGAGGCAAAATAACGAGAGTTGAGTTATTAAGCAATTATGAGTTGTAAGACACCTAAAGAGGTGACAATTCTAATCAAAGGACAAGGAGAACATAAAGAAATGTCAAGAGATCTAATAGAAAGCTTTATACAATCCAAACTTGCAAGAAGAATCAACATAAGAGAAAAGGAGATTAAAATTATGATTTCTTTTTTTATTAGTTTTTCTAAATATTTATATTTGGTTTTATTTTCTATGAGTAGGAACTAAGCTTGTTTAGTTTCTAGGTGTGATGAACCCTAAGTGGAAATAATAGTATGTTTTGATCTTGTATCTAATGCAATTATATTGATTAATTTATTGTGATTCAATTATATGTTATATTCTCATTCTAATATATCTGGAATATTAGTGCATGAATTGATTTCATATAATTGAGATTAAGAATCCTTTTGTATGAGTAGATTTATCATAATTGGAAGGAGTTGTATGCAAATTGAAAGATAGGGTGACATAAATCCTCTAGATTAGGGTCAAACCTAATAGCAGAATTCACATATCGATAAAATAATCCTAGCAGTTTTAACTAGAAAGATTTATGTTAATCAACTGATGGATTATTTGTTAATAATCATGAGAAAGATATTAACATAAGATAGAAATTTCTATGATCCAATAATCAATAATATAATTGCAAGATAAGGGACTGATAATTAAAGGATTCTCAACAAGATTCATACCTAGGCACTATTATTTGATATTGGCATCTTTTTAGTCTTTTTATTGTTTTGAATTCAGTATTATTTTCAATCTTAGTTTATTAGTCTATTTTAATTTTTAATTAAATCTACAATTTCATTTATAGGTTAGATAATAGAAAAAGGTTAATAGAGGTAATTTTAATATTAATATAAATAAAAAAATATAAATCAAAAATTTGGCGTCATTGTTAGAGATTGTAATATTAGGAACACCTTATTCATTTATTTATCTTTTGGATTTCTCTACTTTGACTCTGTGTTTGTGGCTTACTGTTAAGATTTGAGATTCATCACTATAGCCATAACTCATAATGGAATGATGGAGTAGATAGTATTCTCATGGGAGTTATGATATGCCATCGCCTATAGAAATTTCACTGTTTTAGAAAGAAAGGTTTGGTGGCATATTTTTGGAAGCTTAACCAAATTCCATGTTATGTGCAACATTGGAGGAACCATTACATCTATGAATTTAAGACACCAAATTATATATGGGAGCAGCCAAGCATGCACATCCAACCTCATATTACCCCATATGAGAACAATTATCAATCAGAGTGGAGCAACCCTTATGCTTATGGATGAAATGATTACAATTCAACTAAATATTTATAGCAATAATAGCAAGAATAAAGTCTTATAGATAAAATAATGGAATACCTCACCAAAAGTGAAGCTAATCGAATGAATTTCAAGATAGATTTTCTTCACCTGAATACATTGAGCATAATATAACATATTATTTGAGCTTATTAGCACCTCAGAGTGAAGAATAGATGAATGTTGATTTCCTGAATGAAGATGCATTTCAAGAATAGGAAGGGGTATCTATTGTTGTAAAAGAGAAGGACCAATAGACAATAGAGGAAAAAGTGGAAGATCTATCAAAAAAGAGGAAGTAGGGAAGTGACAAAGGATGATTGAAGAGTAAGAGGAGGAGGAAGCCTTTATCCTAGAAGAGAAAGTTGAAGGGTGAAAAAACGAAATTGAGGAAGAAAAAAAGGAGTCAATTAAGGAAACTACCGATGAATCATTGGTAGTCACCTTAAGTACGGATGGTTCCCACTTCCTAGGACAAACTAGTTGAGTCAACGAAAGATTTAGTGAATTTTATTATTCCTCATTTTATTAACAATTTGTCATTAAAAAGGGCATTTATGGAGTCCATTAGAGTTATTAATTTGATACATTATATCATTATTATATGTGGCTTATTCATAGGTTACAAAGCTACCATGTGGTGAAACAAATGGAAGAAAGCAACTAATTATAGACCCAAGTTGATGGTAAATATGAAGGGGTACTTCGAGCTAATAACGTTAAACAAGCGTTACATGGGAGCCAATCTATGAATTAGGAAGATTTCATTTTTATTTCATTTTGTTTCCATTTTTGGTGTTGGAGTAGGACATTAATTCAAGTTGTTTTATTTTATTTTATTTTCATGTTCTTTACTATTATTTTCAACGTTTTGTTTTCATTTATTATTTTATCTCGTGTTTCTTATAATTTTTGCAAGGATGTTAAATCAAAATCTGAAATTCTTATTACTTAGGGGAGTACCAAATTCCTCCACTTTCTCACTTTTTTTATAAATTTTATATTGTGTACAATGGGGACAGTTTTTTTTAGAATTTAAGAAGTTCATTAAATAAACAGGGAATGTTTACATCAGGAGGGTCTCTTCCACATGAGACAACCTTCTTAGAACACTGACATAACACAGGAAACCAATATGACCACGTAGAAACAAATAAGCAAAATATAGTCATTTAACAATTAGGATATAACAAACAACCACTTTCTTCATATCATTTCAAGGTTTCTCGATTTGGGGGGGTGGGGGCGAGGCCATGGAAATAGTGATGCGTTGGCGATTTAAGGCTTTCGGTTTGTCTCCCTTTAGTTCTTCGACACTTCATTCTGCGGCAAGGAGATCTCAAGCATAGATAACAAGCTCTAATATAAGATTGCGATGTCTTATCGTAATTAGGCATAACATTTTCGTTTCCCATCTTAACAAACACTGCTCTGGGGATTCAATCTACTATGAAGGTCAGAGGGGATGATCCATTACTAAGGTAAGACAATTCAGTATGATCTCCTCCTTTATAAATATGGATTTACACATAAAACTAACTATCTGTTGATATTAGGGATTGCAGGATAGCAGAGTTTCTTCAAGCATAATACAACTAAGAAGAAACTTATCGAGAAGCCCCTTCCTTTTCAATAGGTTAGTTCAGAAAATTAATACTTTAGTAGCTTCCTGTAAGTAGGTGAAATGCTTGACTGCTAAAAACTTTAGTTACTAAACTGTTCTGATCTGAAATCATGGTTGTATAAAATAGATTTGAATAGCTAAGGTTCTGGAATAGATAGCAAGGACTATACTCTCTATGTGAGGGCCATTCTTCTACTTATACTATCTATAGTGATTTATAATAAACTAATTTATAATCAATTGTTCCCTTATACTAGCCATATTAAGGTCTATATGTAACATCCCGTTTCCATAGAACGGGTCGGACCGAGAAACAGGCCCAAGTGAGGTCAATCGGAGAAGTTAAGAAAACACATCTCATGCTCATGCATCTGTGAACAGTGAT
>JANZXR010088535.1:0-10591 GCA_027575705.1 Erythroxylum echinodendron
TAGATCCTAGAATACTTAAATCCATATATTTCTTAAGCTCTTTAAACTAAAAGCCCTTCAAAACTCCAAAAGATTTAATATCCACATACTTTGAATCTTCACCAAATAATGAGATTCTTAGCTCTACAGAAGGCTTTTATCTTCCTCTCTCTTTTTCCCTTCTTGAGTAAGCTCATATTCTCTCTTTAAGACTAAGAGAAATCATGACCTAGTTTAAAGCTCTTTTCTTTTAACGCCCCTAAAATTTCTCTTCTTCTTTTTCTCTCTTCTTCACGTTTTTGTCTTTTATTTACAAGACAATATTTTTCCTCTTCCCATTCTACCCTTAAGGAGTGTTAAAAATACAATTTGCTTTTCCTTTTATGCTTTAAGGCTTCTAGCCTTAGTAATCTACCCAAAATACCTTATGCATTCTTAATTCTTCAATTTAACTCTTCCAATTTCCATCAATACATGAAATAAGTCCTCCTAAACTTGACTTAATAATTAAACTCCAATAAAAATGATTTAACCATAAGATCACCAAATTCATTCAATTCATGCTTACTAAAAAAGATTCGGGGTCTAACAATTTGAACATCTGTTTGTTGATTGCTGATTGAAAACATAAATTAATTGTTTTATTTGATACAATAAATATGGAAATAAACAATAAGGATTTCAATTTATCATAATTTAAAGTCTAATGGCGTGTTTATCACTTTCTGATATAAAAAAAAACTAGGATAATATATGAGTGAATCATGAAGCAAATGTGTTAAACAGATTTAGAAAACATCATTTGATGAAGTTGGAATTTTAATGTTAGATAAGTGGATTATAGAGATTGAGAGCTCTATTCTTTATAATTTTTGGAAATCTTGTTTAATTGATTACTAAGTAATGTTAGAATCATTCCACCTGTCAAGATATAGAAACATCAACATCATGAGTTCATTCGTAAAGAATTAATTTTAAATATTATTTTACTCAATTCAGTTAATTTTATATAACACCATTCATATCCTAATCATTAATTAAAATTTTTAGAAGAAAAATAATTTCATTATTCAACACAAAATGGGAAATAGTTGTCGGTTAGCGTAAGATTGTTGCTAACTTTCAGCTTTCGAAAATATCATCATAAAATATCATCATACTCTTCTTCATTGAGAACGGTAAAAAACTATGAGCTAGTTGCTACTAAGAGAATTCTAATTCCTTCAAAGTCATAGAAATATGGATGAGATATTTCTTGAACACGTTCCTGACAGAACCAACCTAATATATAAGTTATTTTAGATCATTTTCAAATCAAAACCTATATGTATTACAAATTTTTTATAAATTTAGTTACAAATTGTTGATAATTGTACAGTAAGTTCTTCCATCAACTCCTTTAGTGTGACACCTACATATCTCCTGAAAGGATATGTAGATGCTGCACATAACAGAACCAAAATAATAAAAAAATACCAAACAATCACTTACATACATTTCCAGAAACTCAATCAAATAAGCTTTATAATCCATTAGGAGATATTTTATAATCAAGACATAATTTACATCATACAAGTTGAACGTTTCAAATTGCAAACCATAATCCAGATTTTGACCTCTGTATAGTTATTACAAACCTTACAGACATAAAATACAAATTCCAATATGTCTCATTACATTAACTACATCACATAAATAAACTCAAATATACATCTTGTCAAAACAAAACACATCTATCTTTAGCCATTGCAGTTGTCATTGTCCTATCTTTAAACCTTCTTATCAGAACCTACACGAAGGTAAAAAGCACCGTGCTAAGCATAAAGCTTAGTGGGGAATAACTAAATAAGATATGATTTGGCGACTGTTTCTAACAGTCGTTTAACATCCAAATATACATAATCAGATCACATTTTAAACAATCTTTAATCGTTTATATAAAAGCGCAACCCAAACAATATGTATCTCAGAACAGAATATGCCAAATCAAAATAGGATATATTTGCTTTAGAGCATTACAAGTATCATAACAGTATACAAAAATTTCATAACCAAACTTTAAAGTACAAGAACAAAACTTATCTATATCAAAATAGTATCTGATTATACCAGAACAGAACTTAGTTATTTTAGAGCAGAGCTTGATTATATCAGAACTAAGCATGTAACAAAATAAAAAAAAAATTAGCCTGCTAATCCTTTTTACAGAAGTGGGTAACGGGACCAGTACAAAAGATACCATATTTGGTATCTAAAACAGAAGAGACTTAAGTCTGTCCAATAGAAGACACAGAAGCGTCTAAAATCAGAAGACACTAGAGTGTCTGGCACAAAAGACACCTTAGTGTCTGGTTACAGAAGACACCTTAGTGTCTAATTATAGAAACAGCTGCTAACCCTTCTAGGCATGCCTATTTACCCACGACTAGGACTTAGTAGCTTTAAAACAAACCATTTCAAATTTCCTAATTTTATGCAAAAGATGAAGTACAACATATGTCTTTATTCTATTTTGCTCCAAATGAACTTATTCATTGACATTTGATCAAACATAACATACCTTATAAATACAAATATGTGCAATAATGCATCAATAGAAGTGTTAAGTAATCAACCCTAACTATCAAACTCCTCAGACAACTGATGGTCTAGAATTATCACAATATTATCGTAGAAATTCCCAATTCACAAACATCCATATCCAGTTCATAATACATAAGCTTTTGGAACTCATTCATTCATGATCACACTAAGCAACTCAACATTGTATTTATTATTATTACACCATACATCCTTTACATTATCATCTCCATTAATAATGCATAATTAAACTAACTATTTCTTAATTACATCGATTACCTATTTAAGTCCAAACACACCTTAAACAAGTCCATTTAAGTCCTATTACACCGAATAAATTAACTGAACCTTACATAGTTCATCAATTGCACAAAACCCCATTTTTTTCAACTTCCTAATCATTTCCCACAATTGTGAGATAAGTGACCTGAAACTTCCAAACAACTGTTTTTATAGGACAGGACAGGTTTTTGAATCAGTTTTGTTTGGCTATTTTGACCTAGAAACTGACGTTTTTAGACAATATGTTCTTCTAAACAAATGTTCCTCTATGTGTTAAGGTTCAAAATAAGTAAAATTAATTCAATTTGGTTCATTATTCTAGGAGTTATACCCAAAATACTACAGACTATTCTCAACCGTGGACAATAACTAGAACTTAACTTCAAGCCAAATATCAAAACCCTTAGTGATAGAAATCAAATTCAATTCCTTCATGAAAGTTGTGTATATATATATATACACACACACACACACATACACACACACACATACACACACATATATATCTAGTTTAATCTGAATTTAAAATCATCCCATTTGGATACCTACAGTTCAAGATATGGCTAATATACTAATACCTATTCAGTGGAACCACTCTTTCTAACAAGTATCCAGCATGTATCAAGTTTCTAAACTCAATTTTTTCTTAATTCAGTACACATTTTATCCACTTCAAACATTAAACAATACATGTTCTAAAATGTACCAAGTTTAGTATTCCCTTAATGTTTAATTTCGAATTCCAGCTCCAAAGAACAAGTCAATCTAGCCTTTCAAGCAAGCAAACTCAATTCCAAACTCAAGGTGACCAAGAAGACAACAACATAGGAGATCACGTACTCTACTTCCTTGATGCAATATCTTGCAAAATTCTAAGTGAAATTGAAGCAAAATTTAGATTTAAGAGAGAGTGAAGGGTTTCAGTGGTGATGTTTCAATGAAGGTTGTAGAAATTTCTAGTAAGACACTTAAGTTGCTAGGTGTCCTAATCTTAGAGAAGCACATGTCACCAAAGCATTGGTCATATTTCTCCCCCCTTTTAAGCTACTATAAGTCACACATCTATTAGGCCATGTGTTATTTAATGAACACTGCCATGTGTCATTAAATGATTAGGACACATGTCACTCTAATATTGATCCACTTGTTACTCAACCAATGATGCCAAATGTCAATACATTAGCTATGCCAAATGTCAATAACTCATAGGCTTACTCATTCTAATTTTCATGTACCAACTTAACTTGTCTCTTGACCATCTTTCCTAGTCCAAATGTACAGCTAAATACTTCAATTCTCTAATAGCTTCAATTAATTCCAATTCACTAACTATGGTCCATCAATACCAAAATTCAAGTCACATGCCTTTTTACTTTCAAAATAATAGCACAGTTTTAACTCATAGCATACATGTACTTTCATAAATATGTAACATTTCATCTAGGATATATTTTAGTCCCTTACATTTAGCTCTAGGCTAGAGGGTCGCCTCCTTCATCCACAATGTTTACCCCTGATATCTCTGTCGGAATAGGGCTGGTGGATGATGTAGCAGGGTTTTTGGATGGTATAACAGTAGGTATAGAAGGTGATGCCTCATCTAGATGTGCGATAGCTGGATGTACTGTAAGTGATTTTGTAGCATTTGCAGAATGTGATGCTTCACCTGGAAATGCACTGGCTTCTCCAAATTGTTGTAACCTGAACCTTGGGCACATCATATCCTGTTTTCTCTTTGGTGGCATATTTTTAACTTGAAATTCACATTTTATTGAATTTTCCAGTAATAGAACAATATAAATTCAATATCTAACAATATATTGTTGATGCAACAATAGATTTATTCATATAATATTCTATTACAAACACAAATTAATCACTATCAGCACTTAATTGTAAATCAAAATCATCATCATCATCTTTTGTCAAATAATTAGAATCAAACTCAGTCTCTTCGTCAAATTTCTCGCCCTCCTCATCCTCTCCAGATGAAATTTCAACATATTGATTATTTGGATCGTTTAAAGGTTCATTCTTGTTATATGTTACACATGCATTATTTCATAAACATCTTCTTGAAACGCTTCACTTTTAATTCTCTTATTTTCTCCTTTTCTATGTAATTCAAAAACACCTCTAGATTTTACTTTGCATATAGCCAACCAATCTGACTTATCTCAATGTAAGCTAAGAAAAGGGACATAATACACCTAGATTGCTTGCATAGCCAACATAAAGGGTTTATATTGTCTAAATTTTCTTTGCTGGTTGATTTCAACTAGATTTTATTGGTTGTGCACTTTTGTTCCAACATTAGGAGTTGGATCAAACTATTCACACTTAAATATCACTCCGTTTTATTGCCAATATAGGGTACTGAATTCAAGTATCTCAATAATTTTACTATAGAGTTCTAATGATAAATTGGTTTCAGTTATTAAAGTGCATCCTCTAACAACAAGACTATCTTTGTGAGGGGAAAGCACTTGTATGATGAGCCTATAGCTAAATATGTATAAATATCACATGCTCATTTAACATTTTATTTCATATTAAAAAGAGAAATTTCATGCATTCATGTATTTTTCATATTCTAGATATAAACATCAAGTCTTTAAAGGAAAAATAACTATATTTTACATATTGATTTCATATAGAGAGGGGTTATACAATATCATTTATTTTTATACTATACATTGAATTGACATAGGGATAATTTATTTAATTTCATTTATTTTCTCAAGTATCTTTTATTATAAAAAAGATAGAAAGATCTGTGGCCTAAGACACACTTGTTCATAAGATTATATCTTAAGCAAATTAGCTTCAAAAGAATCCATCTATGGTACTAGTAGGGACTTCCTCTTGCTATCTGATTCACTACTAAGAGTCAAACAAAGCATAAACTCTATTTTTTCATGAACATAAGGCTACTCAAATATAGGTACACATTTCCTTATATTGTCTTAAAAAAATCTAAAATGGAATTATATCATCAAGCAGAATTACCATCAAATTGATGTTTTTAACACACAAACAGATCATAATGGATAAATTAGAGCCATTTGGTTTACATCAAAATCCTTTAAATGAATTATTTTTAATATGCTAATATTTTTTCACCTTCAAGCTAAATTGCATAACATCCTTTACTTAAGGATATTGTAAATAAAACTAGTATCTCCTATTATACCAATGCAAATTCCATTGTTTCAAATAATCAAGTGCATCAAAGATGTAAATGTAAATAACAACCACATAGCTAATAAAGGTGTTGTGTAGTTAGATAGGGTTGAGAAAAGTATATACCTTCCACCTAAATCATCTTTAGACACCATTGAATTGATTTTTTGTTTCAAATAATCAATCACAAAGTTTGAACCATTATTAGTATGAAGCATTTCATTATTATTTCTTTTTTAATCATTAGAATGAACATTCTACCTATTTAGTTTTCCTTTACTATTATTTATTTTCTTTTCCTTGTATTTTTGTTTTCCATCACATTCTTTTTTCTTTTGCTTTAGACTGGTAGAGGCATCGATAATATCCTTCCTTATTTTTAACATTAAGAAATTGAATGCCTTAATATAATTGCAATAAATACAATCATGTTACAATTTTCACAACACCTTATTTGTAGTTTAAGATACATTAGATAGAAAGAACTGTTTGTTGAATTCCCTAACAATTACTTATCATGTATATATGCGTCAAATAGAAAGAACTATTTCCTGAATTGATTAATAATTGCTTATCATGTATCTATATGATAGTAAATAATTTTCAAGTCATCATGCATTCTAGTTGCCAATATAGTTTAGTGTTAACTATTAAGTAATTGTTATTATAATTTTATATCACTTGGGGACTCTTATAATGTTGAAATACCACTATATGTCTAATAGAAAGTTCTTCCACTCTTTAGAATCTCTTGCTTTATTAAAATACTTCAATTTAGGCACCTATTTTTTGATCTTGTTAGTACTCTCACTACTATAAATAATATTGTTCCAAAAGTAATTAATTAATTTACCTCACTGGAAATAACATCTAGACATTTTTGAATTTTTTAAATGTATCTTCCTATCTAGTAAAATAATCAATCATTTAAAAGACTTCTTCTTATAGAATAGGGTTAAAAAAATTCTCTAGACTGGCAAGTCTTTTCCAAGTTTGTTCCAAGTTATTTCAGTTAACTATTAGCATATAAAAAAAATTGTATCATAATATGATACCTGTCGTCATTGATATATAACTACTAAGGAGATAATCACACATGTGGCTAAAGATATATTACGTAATGCAATTACACTTCCATTTATTTTAAGGCTTACATAAGTTTTTATTTGGAACATATTTATATAGTTTCTTTATGTTTCAATTTAGTTCCTTTCATGAAACCCTCTAGTAACTATTGTAATCTTCATTGAAACATAAAGAAACTATATCGTCAGTTAGAACATCAAATACAAAATTACAATATTTTAAAACTAAGTTGAAAGTTAACAAAAGTTTAAGTTTTATCAATTATCACCCGTCATAAAACTAATTAATAATACAATAAAATTTAAAAATTTTAAATATGATTACAAAAATTATTTTTATAAAAATAAATAATTTGAAGTTTAATTAAAAAATTGTTAAATAAAAATTTATTTACTTATTTTAATTTACTAATTTATAAAAAATATCAAATTAATTAATAAACTGTTGGCTTTTAACCAACAACAATTATTAAAATATATTGCATTTATTGTTCCATAGAAGAAAATAAAAGTTTTTGTACTCATACTTCCATAGAATGGCCGCCCCTCGTTCCTCATCTCCTGTGTTTAGCTTAGAAAGTCCTACTTACTCTCCACAAGGTCATAACACACACTGGACTAATGGCTGATCAAGATCAACCTTTGAAGCTACCTCATAAGGTTAAGCTCCTTGCCTCTGCCCTCTCCTTCGCTGTAGACCTCACTCGCCCCTCCGATGGCTCCATCAACCGCCGCCTCATGAGCTTCTTCGACCTCAAAGCTTCCCCCACTAAAAAACCAATAAACGGCATCAAAACCACTGATATCATAGTTGACACCACTTGCAATCTCTAGTTTCGTCTCTATACACCTAGCCGAGCAATCCCTTCTGAGGGTTTTAGCGATGGAAACGGATTACCAGCTGTCTTCTTCTTCCATGGTGGTGGCTTCGCATTTATGGCAGCTGATTCGAAGCCTTACGATGACTTCTGCCGTTTACTCGCCCGAGAACTCTCTGCCTTTGTCATCTCCGTCAACTACAGGCTCATGCCGGAGTATCGTTACCCTTGCCAAATTGATGATTGCTACGATACCTTGAAGTTCATTGACAGTAACGAGATTGAAGAATTCTCAAGCTATGCTAATCTCAAGTGTTGTTTTCTTTCTGGAGATAGTGCAGGTGGCAATTTGGCGCATCACGTTGCTTTGGAAACAAGTAAACACAAATTTAACGACGTTGAAGTCACTGGCAACATCTTGATACAACCCTTTTTTAGAGGAGAAGATCGAACCGAATCGGAGAAAAGGCTACGTGGAGCTCCATTCGTGACTACTGAGAGATCCGACTGCATGTGGAAATCCTTTTTGCCGAAGAATTCAGACAGGAACCATCCTGCAGCTAATGTCTTTGGACCAAAAGGAGTGGACATATCGGGGGTGAAGTTTCTTGCAAGTCTTGTCGTTGTCGGTGGGTTTGATCCGTTACAGGATTGGCAAAAGAGTTACTACTATGGACTGAAGGAAGGTGGGAAAGAAGCATACTTGGTTGAGTACCCAAACGCGATTCACACGTTTTATGCTTATCCAGAGTTGCCTGAGTCGTCTTTGTTCATCAAGGAGATGGGGGAGTTTGTGCAAAAGAAATCAGCAGCTAATTAAGGATTAAATAAACCATCCTTTCTTTAAGATTGATATGAATCAGAGCCTTAATGAGCAATATATATTTGATTCAATAAATACATGTTTGTCGAATGAATCAATTATGATCTGCAGAAAGATTCAGCGGTTATGTCCATCTCATAAATAGGTTCACTCTGTGGCAAGGTACTAAACCCTTTAATACCTTGCTAAGTTTGAAACATAACCATAAAAAAACTTTAGGCTTATCAATCATTCACATAATATTTTCTTTTATTTTTCTCCAAAGTGTAACATACTTTCGGATATTTATCGGTGCAAAGATCTTTATATAATTCATTCCTTCTATAAAAAAAGTTTCAAATTAGTTCGTGATTTGGCATTGACTTTTGTCCTCCCTTCAGTGTTTATTATGGTATTGAACAAATTGTCAAAAATATTTTTTTTCAATATGCATCACATTTAGATTATGATGTATCAAATTAGTTTCCAATATGGCAAATACCAAAAGATCGTTCGTTTTCTCCAGCCAAAATTTCTACTAATGCTTGTATTAATTTCATCAGCTTCAAATTTTGTAACTTTTAGCAAGTCTAATTCCTCATTCTCCTACAATATCTCTTCACCATCTTTGTGAGGGGAGGAGACGTTTTTACCATCCTATTCTTAATGAACTTTTGTTTATTGCGTCTAAATGGATGATCTGGAGGAAGAAATTTTCTATGGCTGTCAAACAACTTATTTTTCCCTCATTTGGAAGATAAAATGCATCAAAATCTGTTGAATCCCGTATCTAGAGCCCAACATTCGGAGTCATCATAAGACGTGAGCGTGCGTATTACCTTGAGGTTTGTTTCTATGAACCAGTATTAGCTATATCCCACAAGAGTGGTGTGCCCACGCCAATCAAATACCAAAATCATAATTGACTTCTTAAACACAAATATAGCTCCAAAAATCTAGTTAAATTTGAAGCAAGAACTATCTCAAATAGAACTCTATAGAACAAGTTATGTTTAAAAAGCCAAAGTATGTTCACACCCCATTCGTACTCTCTAAACCCACACCGCACTATCTTTTCATCAATCTTTTTCATATCAGATCCAAAAGCTACTGATTTCTATTTTTTTTTTAGGGATAGAAGAATGTGTTAGGAAACCATTGCTTCAAGAATCACTTCATTTGGTGGTCAGACGATAAAGTTATGGCCAAAAGATTTAAATATTGTTTAAATCCTCAATCATATTGTACCTATCTTGGGAGAATTGGCATCACTTTCTCTAGAAATCTTGGAATGAGGCCATTCTTATACTATTTCAAAGAATACTTCTATATATACAACTTTCATGAAGACTACAAAGTGAGATTGTGCTTCAAAAAGGAACAAAATCCTAATTTACTGTAGCTGTCATGTGAATGTCTGTTTAACGGACATACATGTCCTCCTAACGGACATAGACGGGCTTGGGAGCCATTTTTCACCCGCGAAGGTCCATTTAATGAACATAATGTCTGTTAAGCTGACATTGTCAATGCTGAGGGCCCTCATATACCTAAGAAGGTCCATTTAACGGACCTAAAGTCTGTCCATCGGACATAGGGGTTACCCAAACCCCTCCAAAGCCTCTCCCAAGCTTCCTACATTCATTCTAACATCACATTCACTGATAACCTTCCCATTTTCATTTCTTCTAAAGCAATAACACTCCTTAAACATTCCATTACCAACTTGGGTGCATTAAACTCCCAAAACTCAACTCAAATGACTCATCACATACATAAACCCTCATCATTCACCATAGCTATCATGTACATACCTCCTATGCAACATCACCACTTAAAATGCTCATATCTCTCAACTCCGA
>JANZXR010088566.1:0-10588 GCA_027575705.1 Erythroxylum echinodendron
CTCTATTTGCTGCCTTGCTTTCTCATGAATGCTCTTCACCAATTCAGCCTTGTGTTGTCCATCCCTGCTAGATAACTCATGTAATGGCAAAGGACACAAATCCAAAGATGTCAAAGGGTTAAATCCATAAACTTTCTCAAATAGTGAATAACCAGTAGTAGAATGAATGCTTCTGTTATATGCAAATTCAAGTAATGGCAAATATTGTTCCCAAGTTTTAAAATTTTTCCCTATAACAGCATGCAAAAGAGATCCTAAAGTTTTGTTAATCACTTCAGTTTGGCCATCTATCTGAGGATGACAAGTAGAGGACAAAAGCTTAGTTCCTAACTTTCCCCAAAGAACACACCAAAAGTGACTCAAGAACTTTACATCACGGTTGAAACAATAGTTTTTGGAACACCATGTAAACGCACAGCATCTTTAAAGAACAAATCAGCAATATAAGTGGCATCATTAGTTTTATGACGTGTAATAAAGTGTGCCATTTTACTAAACCTATCAACAACCACAAATATGCTATCCCTACCGTTTTTGGACCTAGGCAACCCTAATACAAATTCCATAGATATGTCAGTCCAAGGATGCTTAGGCACAGGCAAAGGAGTATACAAACCATGTGGATGGGTCTTTGATTTTGCTTGTCTACATGTAACACACTTAGAACATATTTTTTCAACATCTTTTCTCATATTAGGCCAGTAAAAATGATCACAAAGTATGTCATATGCCTTTTGCACCCCAAAATGACCCATCAATCCTCCACAATGTGATTCACGCACAAGTATTTCAAGCAAAGAGCAAATAGGCACACAAACTTATTCTTCTTAAACAAGTACCCATCATGTCTATAAAACTTTTGAAATGTAGCATGCTCACATGCACCACAAACATTCCCAAAATCATAATCCAAAGCATACAAATCTCTAATAAACTCAAATCCAAGCATTTTAAAACTCAAAATATTGATTAGAGTGTACCTTTTTGATAGTGCATTGGCCACTACATTTTCCTTACCTTGCTTGTACTTGATCACATATAGAAAAGTTTCAATGAACTCTAGCCATTTCAAGCGTCTCTTGTTCAGCTTACCTTGGCCCTTCAAATGCTTCAGTGATTCATGGTCAGAATGAACTACAAACTCCTTTGGCCATAGATAGTGTTGCCACATTTCCAATGCTTTTACCAAGGCATATAGTTCCTTGTCATAAGTGGAATAATTTAGTTGTGGGCCATGAAGCTTCTCACTGAAGTATGCATTGGGACGCCTACCCTGCATCAAAACAGCAACAATACCTATCCCGGAGGCATCACATTCAATCTCAAAAGCTTCATTAAAGTTAGGCAAACTTGAAATAGGTGCAGAACATAACTTATCTTTTAAAGCATTAAACGCAAGTTCTTGTGCCTCACTCTATTTAAAACCAACATCTTTTTTAATGATTTCAGTTAATGAAGCAGCAATGGTGCTAAAATCTTTCACAAATCGCCTATAAAAACTAGCCAAACTATGAAAACTACACACATCACCAACAGACTTAGGAGTAGGCCAATCTTTGATAGCCTTAACTTTCTCCTCATCAACATGAACACCATGGGCAGAAATAACAAAGCCAAGAAATACAACTTTATCCATACAAAAAGAACACTTTTTAAGTTTAGTATAAAGTTTTTCACACCTAAGTACCTCTAATACATATTTAAGATGTAAAACATGCTCATTAAGGCTTCTGCTATAAATCAGAATATCATCAAAATATACAACCACAAACTTGCCAATGAATTGACGCAAAACATGGTTTATCAATCTCATGAAAATGCTAGGTGCATTTATCAAACCAAAAGACATGACCAACCATTCATATAAATTATATTTAGTTTTAAAAGCTGTTTTCCATTCATCTCCTACTTTCATCCTAATTTGATGATAACCACTAATAGGGTCAACCTTTGTAAAGAAACATGCACCATGTAATTCATCAAGCCTATCATCTAATCTAGGAATTGGGTGGCGATACTTTACCGTTATCTTATTCACTGCCCTGCAATCCACACACATGCGCCAAGTCCTATCTTTCTTTGGCACTAATAACACTGTAACTACGCATGGGCTTAAACTTTCTTTGACGTGTCTCCTCTCTAAAAGATCCTCCACTTGCTTTTGAAGCTCCTTCGTCTCTTCAGGATTACTCCTATAAGCGGGGCAGTTTGGAATTTGAGCTCCTGGCACAAAATTTATCTGGTGTTCAATACCTCTCAAAGGTGGAAGTCCCTTGGATATCTTATCTAGAAAGACATCTGAGTATTCCTGCAAAGTAGACTTAATAACACTAGGTACGAAAGAGTCAAGGTCAGCCTCATTATCAAGAATTTCTCTGTAGTTAAGCAAAATTAAAGGCTTAGGTGTGTACAAAACTTGTCTCAAATCTCTTGATTTTGCAAAGAAGGTACTCTTTTTCTTTCACTCTTCTTTTCACTCAACTCTCCTTTTTCTATTGCACTTCCCTCTATTTTTTCTCACTAGTGCAATCTATCTCAATTGAGCCTTTATTTTTATTTTTATTTTTTGAATGGATTCTTTTCCTTTTCTTTTTTTCAAACTCTCGGCCTCCCTTTGCTTTTGTTCTTTTATGACTTTTGCAAGCCTCATTTGATCCTCATGAACCTCCTTTAGTTTTAGAGGCACCAAAAAGAAGATTTGATCTCCCATCTTGAATGAGTACCTATTCTTGTAGCCATTGTGGATCACACGCCTATCATATTGTCAAGGCCTCCCCAACATTATGTGACCCGCCTGTATTGGTATTACATCACACAAAACATCATCAGAATACCTCCCAATGGAGAATGCAACCTTCACTTGTTTGTGTACCCTTAGTTCTCCACATTCATTGAGCCATTGTAGTATGGGCTAGGATGTTTAATAATAGGCAACCCTAACTTCTCCACCAAGATTGTGCTAGCTACATTTGTATAGCTCCCTCTATCAATTATTATACTACACATCTTACCATTAATTAAGCAACGTGTATGAAAGATTTTTTCCCTCTGCTCATCTACTTCTATCTTCTCCTGCACATTAAGAGCACGCCTAACCACAAGGGCTTTTGCTTGGATAGGTTCCTCTACCTCCACCTCACTGTAATCCTTAAGCTCAGACATTTCTTCCCCATCACTCTCCTGGGACTCAATTCCCCCATCATCTCTCAAAATCATAACCTTTCTATTTGAGCATTGTGAAGCAATATGACCAGATCCCAAACACTTAAAAACATTTAATGCTAGAATGCTTACTAGAAGAAGCTTGGGTGTTAGGTGTACTTTAGGGTCAAACCCTACATTGGGCCTTTTGGATGTCTCCTTGAAGTCTAGTCCCTTGCCTTTCGTCTTCTCCTCTCTCTTGGGCCATTTTGAACTCCATGATTGGCTAGAATTTGCCCCACTCCTTGTTGCCACTCTAGCTTTTATTTGCTTTTCCACCTTCATAGCCATGTTCACCATATCCTCAATCTCCATATAGTGTTGCAATTCTACCACATTAGCTATCTCCCTGTTCAAACCACTCAAGAATGTGCCATAGTTGCCTCCAGATCTTCCTCTATATTAGCTCAGATCATAGCTATTTTCATCTCTTTATGGTAGTCCTCCACTGATTTAGATCCCTGAGTGAGTCTCTGAAGTTTCTGATGCATCTTCCTATAATAGTAAGAAGGCACAAACTGCTTCCTCATGCATGCCTTCATATCGTCCCAAGTAGTAATTGGCATCTCTCTATTTCTCCTCCTAGATGTCACCAACTGATCCCACCATATTAGTGCATAATATGTAAATTCAATAGCGGCTAGCCTTACCTTTTTATCTTCAGAAAAATTGTGGCGCTCAAAAACTATGTCCACCTTCCTTTCCTATTCTAGGTAAGCCTCTGCATCATTCCTTTCCTTGAAGGCTAGGATCTGCATCTTGATGGATTTAAGGTCTCCATCTTTCCTATTAAATAGCTTAACTCTCAGAGTTTTCTTAGATTTGCATACCTCAAACTCTTCCTCCTCCTCAAAGTCTTCCTCCTCTGGTTCATACTGAGGTGGTGGTTTACGAGGTGATGGTTGCTGCTAGCGTACACCTGTATGCCTCCCATGGGGTTCCTCATATCTTCCTTGTTTGAGCTTATCCATTTGTCCCCTAATCTCAGTTAAGGCTAGATTGAACCTCTCAAATTGTTGCTGCATAGCTCTCAAAGTGAAAGCAATATTTGCATCTCCCCCTTAGTTGTTACCATTACTACCTCCCTGTAACATTATAGATAAAATGATATAACTGTAAAACAAGGTTAGTAATGAACAACCTCACACACTCCCTCACATGTTTCCCTGAAAATGATGTCACTCCCCTCGTGTTTAAGTTACGGCAATGACTCCCTCAAATAAGCTCACACTCTTGCCTTTTACCACTCAAGTGATGTCTTTAAAGTTAATTTTCGGAAATAAATTCAGCAAAACTAAGCAAACAGAAGCAACACAAATTAATTGAAAAGAACAAGTAAATCCTGACAAGAACCAAATAAGAACAATTCTAGAAGCAAAGTAATGCACGAACAAAGATAAAATAGTATTCTAATACACAGATGGAAAAGATGTGTATGCAATGATTTTTGTTTATAATTGAACAATATGAATGCAAGATTGTTCAATTCAATGTGATGGAAGCAAAGAAAGGAACAAACAAGAAAGTAAACTAATAATCAAAGAAAGACACTTAATATATTGTAAAACTCAACAAAACCCGAGAGCTCAAAGAACAAATTTCAAATCTGCCTAAGGTTTAAAATAAGTAACTCAACGTGTTTTTTTCAATGGTTTTTTTCTCTTTTTTTGCTACTGTTTCACTTTTTTTCCAGTACTGTTAACTTTTTTCTACTGTTCACTCCTTTTTTTGGATATTGTTCAATTTTGGGCACTGTTCATGGATACAGTGCAGAGACTATTTATGAGTACTATTTACGGGGGTACGGGTACTATTCATAAGTACGGTATAGTACTGTTCATGATAGTATTTACAGGTACAGGTACAGGTAGGGGGTACTGTTCATAGTACTTTTTATGAGTACGGGAACTGTTCATGGGTACGGTACAAGTACTGTTCACCTTACTATTTTTTTAAAAAAGGAAACAAATAAGAAAAAACACGATAAAGATACATATGAGTTCCATAGAATTAAGTCAAAGCTCTGATACCAAGATGATATGGAAACCCCAAGAAAACAAGGTTCTTGAAACCCCCTAATCTTATTTAATCAAAGCCCTAATATTTCTATTGTAAAAACATGCTACATCAAACCCCAAATCATAAGTTTGAGACCCAATCCCAATGAAGTCAGAAATCAATTTAAGTTGCAAATACTTACTTATTGATGCAAATCAATTTCTTGAAGTAACCATGAAGACAATCATGCCTCACTTGAAGAAATCAATTTCGAAAATTTTATTGATTATTCAAATTTAGGGTTTCAAAGATATAATAAGGTATAAATACCTTAACTAAGTCCTAACCCTAAAAGGAATGAATTTGTAAGCCCATTTAATGAAAACTAGGCTAATCCTAACAAATCTAGGAGCATCTAGCCCATTGAACATAATCGAATCCAAGTCCTTTTTGGAATGGGCTAAACACATTAAAATAAACAAGTCTCAAAATAACCCAGACAAACAAAGCATATGCTACTAACTAAAAGAACAGCCCATAAATAAGTTCTTGGGCCTAAAGTAAGAGATAATAAATAATAAGCCCAAATTATCAAAAATGGGCATAAATGGCTAAGTGTTAGCCTCTTCCAATGCCTTCTCTAATAAAGTCACAAGCTTGGGTGTGCCTTAGTGTTCCTCTATAGATGTTTCGGCCTCATCATGTACTTGAGTTGTGATTTGGGCTTGAACAAAAGCTTGCATTGCTTGTTTAAGTCTTGAAGCTTATTGCATTGTAATTGGACTACTTGACATGTGTAGCTTGTCAGGTTGATGTGTAAGGCATGGAATTCCATTGCGAAGGCTGGTTGTATCAATGTGTCTCAACTTGTATACACCATGATACCTATAATATACTATTGTACATTTATACCAAGTAATGTAATGTGAGCTTGTCAGTCCACTTGATCGTAAGTGTATACCCCCATATACCAATCTAACTTTCAATTAAGACATATAGGATATGTGTACAATGCACTGAATGGTCATACCAAATGTGCATATATAGACCAATAAATAGCATACATGATAATAGTTAAGTAGCTATGTATTTTATTATACAAAAGTACTGACATGTATGGTATTTATTGGTCCATATATATGTTATAGGTCTAGAGCAGTGACAATGATTACATGTTAGTAATTTGTGGAATTGTATGATGTGGTTTATATGGTTATCACCACATATGGGTCCATGACATGGTAGGACAGTGATCTACATAGGCACACTGACATTGCTATATACATGATAATTGCATATGGTAACATACACAATTAAGTAACATGGATTGAATATGATAAATGCACTACATGATGCATATATTTCAATGTTTATTTACAAATGATACAACCTCTGTCAGACCTGCAGTGGTAACTTGATGATGTAACAAGACATATGCCAAGGTTTACCCATACATGCATCCATCACTACCCTATAAGCGTTATTATGATATCAACCATACCATAGGGGTACATGTAGGTATATATGTTGTAGGATAGGCATAGATATGCTCACAATTGTAAGTTAACATTACATAATACCACACAGTTACATCATCAGGTTATCTGTTATCTAACACATAATTGGTATGTACTATTAACATATGTATGGTTGCATCATATGGTGTCAAGGATCATATGATTGTATATAGCCCTAATACCCAAGGCATAGGTACGGTAACATATGTGTGTTCCCAAGTTATGACTTATGTTAATTGTAACATCTGTAGAGTTGGATTTGTTATGTGATTAGGCTTCCAGTCCCAATATGGTCATATATTACCCATTGGTCAACCATAGCTATATAGTAACATGATCCTATAACCTAAGGTAGGTCATATGGAGGCCCTGAATGATTTAATGTGAGGGCCTTACATTATATCATGCCCTTGGATGGAGATATCATACAATATAGAGATATCCTGGGAAATAGTCCTATATGACAATATAGTACGGGTGAAGGCTCATGTATAATTATACACTGGAATGTCATATGTTCTATCTTTTATGCTATAGTACCTACTGACAACCTTCATACACTTAAATAGTTATTAATATAGTGATACCAATATAGTCGAGTACCATGTGGGTAATTACTAATTATGTACTAGTGATAGACATTGGTCCTGTATTGCTCTCTATAATTCACCTTAAATAAGACCAAAAAGTGTAACATTAATGGTCTCATACTATTGTATTACACCATATGTAGCAGTCCACTATTGTAGGGTACATTATACCTATCCAGACCATGGGGTAGTACTATTATACTACATAGGCCTACAAGTATGACATCCCTATAAAATGGTTTAGGAGGGACTCCACCATAACTCATTTAAGTTACCATTCCATATTGCCATGTACACACTATATATGCGTGCAGATATATATAGATAGTCCTTCCATGCTGCTTATAGTACACAAAATCCTCATCATTGGTGAATGGTATGCATCCATTATGTCATCCATATCTATGGGCATTCAACTATACATATACATAGATATTGTACAAAATGATCACCCCATAATGCATAAATATCTGCACCACTTGAGATATAGTATGTTATCACATTACACGCTAACATATATGGTATCACATTAATTTACACTAGACAGTTGTATAATACCTACATCTTGTAGGTATTATTATTGTAGTTGGTACCATATGTTAATTATGTACACAAAGAATGATACCATTATGGAAGTGGGTACATACCTACTGGTATGTACCCGTCATATAATGTATAGGACTGTGATTGTGGTATATACATATGGCACAACTATTGATATGTTATGTGTACATACTGGGTTAGTACAAGGATGGGAAATTCTGGTAATGCATCCTATACCATGACATATACCCTAGATTTTTATGCATACACATAACTCAGCAATATCTATATATACATAGTATGCCACTTGTAATGTATTTCTAATATATAGATGTATGTCCACTACATGGGTCCATATATGGTAACATACTATATCAGTATATTATCTTAAGTAATATATGAGATGCCAACACCTATGCATCTCCAATAAGATGGATGATGCTAGGGTATAATAACCACAAGCCAACATAATCAATAAGATATAACAATGGGTTTCACCTAGATTACTGTGTATCCCATACCCTGGAGATCCATAATACCTGGTATACCATGCATCCCCATGTCCATAGGTGCCTAATGTATATTATGGTTAGGGTACATGAGTACCATGTTATAGTCAATACAACATCAGTCATTATTATTGTTATGTGTCCATGTTATGTGTAATCTAGGACTAAATTACACATATGCATTATTATTGTTATCTAACATCACACAGGGCAACTATTATATCACTATTGGGTGTACTAGTCATTAATGGCCTCATTAGTTATAGATAAACAAACTATACATCACTTATATGTAATCATGAACTATCATGAGATAATATATAATTATAACTAAAAAATTCTTAGTCACACATCTTACACACGTAGCCATATTTATGACTACAAACTGTGTATTACTGGTCAAGTTCTACCTAATGGTATATCATACCACATTATAGATGCATACAATAATTACTGGTGAGGGTAACATAATTACAAGTTAGGATATAGCAATGGCAACTATTTATAATACTGGTATGAATGGGTTACATAAAGCGGGGTCTATATATGACAACATAATTTGGCTAGTACTGTGCAACCCTTGCCTTATGCATCTAATAAAGTTAGATTGGTAACATATGCCTAGATTGTAACCATAAAGTACCTATATAAATATGTTATATGGCCACTGCTATCAATATCACTATTATATCAAAATCACTGGCTCATGGATAGGTTATGTATTACCAGACCTCTTGATAAGGAGCTTACCCGATGTTCATGATATTATACAAGTCATATGGGTATGCCATACGTATCATGTAAGCTACTTATGATTGATATATGGATGACATCATATACTAAACATATATGTACCCTAATAAATACGATGTATAACATGGTCATAACATTGTGTAACATGGGGTTGATTATACGTGCAGATATATACAGATAGTCCCTCCATGTCACTTATAGTACACAAAATTCTCATCATTGGCGTGACATACTATGGCTTTGTATACATAATTATTTCAATGTAATATATCCCCTTCCTTATATTATAACATTGGTTAAAGGAAAGCCCTGCTACTTTTTAATTTGGTTGTGTATGTAATCTAGGACTTCATTATATAGGATGCATGTATACATGATGAAGGTAATAGACGAAACAAGTTGACAAATATAATATGGTCATAGATAGACAATATCACATTACATTGCAGATAGTTATTCAACATCATTTTAGAAATACAAAAGACCCTCTCCATTGTTATATTTACATGGCTAGTGGATGGAAGTGCTTTGCAAACCTTTTAATTAGCTCCAGACAATTATGTAAATCACTCCCACTTAGATAACCTGACATGGGTACATTACCCATACATCAATAACTATGCCATAGTGAGTGGGCTTGTATAATTAACCTCACCTATATTGTAACCAACAGTATAATGGACACATCTAATCATTATATACAACTAATCATTATAATACTGTCAATAATTTCTTATGGTAAGGTGCCATTATGCCTCCAAATTAAACCTTAAAAGCTAACATAGTAGTATGGGCAAGTAGAGTATCATTCCCACAAAGAACTATAAATTATGCAACTAACTCACATCAGCAAGCAATGTGATCATTCAACTCTCAATTAAAATGCAAAAATCTACTAAATTTAAGAAAGAAAAGGCACGAGTGCGAAATTAGACACTAAACTAATAATTAAATAAGTACGCACTTAAGACTACTATTAAGAAGACCTAAACGCACACCAATTAACTAAAAAGAAACAATATGCAAAGCACACACTAATAATCAAAACTGACAAAAGCCAAGAAGGGGTGAGAAGAGAAAACACACTCACACTCATAGTTTTGGGGGTTTTTATATGTATGTGAAATTAACTTGAAAAAATAATTAAATAAACTAAATAATTAATGCTAATAAAGGTCTAATTCAAATGAAAACAAGTAAGAAATTGAAAGAAATTATTAAGAGAAATTCAATGGTTAAAACTTCCAATTACAAAAGTGTTCACTAAGACCTTCAATTTATTCCAATCATTAAGATTCAACAGATTAATCACGTGTTATGTGCATGTGCTCATGAATCCACCTAATTAACTTGTCCTTGGAAGCGCAAGCAAACAAATCCTTTTTGCAAGAAAGAGATTTATTTAAAACTAGCATGCAATCTAACAATCAAGCAAAAGCATTAAGAGCATAATTATGGCTTAAGGATCTTAATCAAT
>JANZXR010088665.1:0-10580 GCA_027575705.1 Erythroxylum echinodendron
TGAGAATTTGAGAAATATGCGTTTTATGGATTTTCATGAGAAATTGCTATGATCATGAGAGTTTTCAATGGTTTTTGCTTGTTACCGATTATAAGACTGTTACCCATGAGCTTTTAAGCTCACCCCCTCGTCATCCCATCTCCAGGTGATAAGCAAGAGAAAGAGTGAAAAAGAGTCAAGACACTACTCCAGATTTGCATGCTTTGTTTTGTTTTGGAATAATTTATGTAAAACAAGGCTGTTGTTATATGTTGAGCAATTATAGTTCAAGCATTTTATGTATTTTGAGATTTTATGAAATATTGTATTATGGCGCGGAATGCCCATTGAAGTTTGTAAAACTTTTAATTTATGATGTTAATGAAATATGGATTATGTATGGATGATGTGAATTGAAATTAGATGTATTTGAACATGAATTGTTGATATATATATATACACATATAAGTGAGATATTATCGAAAAAGGAAAGATAAGGTTGTTGTGAATGATGAGAATTAGTTGTAAGAGATGAGTCAAATGAGTAGAGATTAAGGAGTTTAGTGAAGTAAAGTTGGTAGTTGAATGGTTATGCTCATGACCTTCCAAGTTGTACATTGCAAATTTCAAGCATTCATAGGGGTAGAAATTGTGTTTCCAATTCAGGGGAAAAAATGTACTGATCTAGGCTGATTTGGACAAGGTTGTCTCCTTGGTTGTAATTCATTCTTTTAGCTTTCTAACGATATAAAGTTTGTAATTTTTAGAGATTGGACTCGAAAGTTATGATTGTTACAAGTTAGTAACGCTACATAGGGAGTATGCAGGATACTTTATAGCTTTACTATTTTGATCTAATAGAATGAGAGAATGTGGTGTCTTGAAATGGGAAGAAGAAGTGTCATAAGTACTATGGTTTCCTGAACTAGGAAGAATTAGTGTGATAAGTTAGAGATGAAATGAAGATGATAAATGGGGTTGAACATGTGTAGAATTTCATGATGAATGTGTATAGTTGAATGGTTGTGTTTTTGGGATGATGAACAAACATAAATGATGAATTGATTGTAAGTCATATTGAGTTGAAGCGGGAGTGAAAATGATGAGGAAAGTGAGTAGGAATGATAGATATGCATAAGATGGGTCATAATCGCTTGTAGGAGTTGGAAATATGAAATTTAACCCTTAACTGTCCGTTAGATGGACTTGATGTCCGTTGGGCGGACCTTCTCGGGTTTTTCAGTATTTCTGCACAGTGTATGTCCCTTTGGAGGGACTTCATGTCTACTAGGCGGACCTTCTCGGGTTTGTTTGTGTCCCAGCTCAGTTCATGTCCCTTTAAAGGGACATTATGTCCGTTAGGCAGACCTTCTCGGGATAGTTTTATAAATGTGAAAATTTTGACCCTCTAAATGGAAAAATGTTTCGATGCATTTCCGGGAAGTTGTAGAAATTGAAGTTCTCTTCGAAACTGTACTTAAATAGTCTCAATCCGACATCCCTAGTAAAAGTTACGCTTTTTGTCCCAAATCATTTACATGTGGGCTTATCATTGCTTATCTATGGTACATTTAGGCTTGAATGGCACTTGAAATGTACTTAGTTGGTTATGAAAATAAAAGATAAATGGAGTGATATGTTTAGGGTGAAGATTGAGGATTTAACATAAGAATGGATTGTCATTTAACAAGCGCTCAATCATGGATGTTTGAGATGTTATAAGAACGCTTCAGAGTGCTGCGCTCACGTCTTAAGTATGACTTCGAACATTGGGCTCCGGAAACAGGATCCAACAATTTTTGGTATCAGAGCATAAATGTTAGGCTCTAGAAATGGGGTCCAACAACCTAAACAACACCCAAATCTCCACCAAAATTCTCAATGATTTCTCTTTTTATTAACTTGTTACTTCATTTGACGATGAGCTCACCTTAAGCAGAATTTGATCATTACAATAGCTATTTCCCTTTCCTTTGAAGCCTAATTAATAATTAAGCTCTTGGAGCCTCCCGTTAAATAAGGAACCTGAATTAATGGCTAATACCTATATAAAACCTAAAATAGTGTTAAATTGATGGTTGTATAATAGGTGGTATTGTACTACCATTTTGCCAAAGAATCCATTAAATCCATTTATGAGGAGCCTCATTACAAAAGCACTTAAGATATGTCTCTAGTATCTTATTACTAACTTCTATTTGCCCATCAATTTAAGGGTGGTAAGTTATAGAGCACTATAAGATTAACGAAGTTTAGCGATGGAAAGTACTGACAAAAAACCTACATATTATGTTGGCAAGCTTAGTTAGTGACAGAATTTACCGATGAAGAAAGGCGTCGGAGAAACGATCGTAGTTAATAATTTGCGACTAATCACAAAATGTTCGTCGCAAATTTACCGATGGAGATTTTGTGTAACCATCGGTGAATATACCCATGGTTATTCTATGTTGACTTTGGTCGGTAAAGTTACCTACGGAATTGGTTATTCCATCGGTAAGTTAATGACAACATTACCAATGGTTATTAGTTATTTTTCGATAAATCGAATCGATTTTACCGATGAACATTGTTTTTCCATCGATAAATTTACTAAGACAGTTTTTTATAAGTTCCTTGCATTAAATTTTATTTGATGATCTTATAGTTGATGCATAATTTAAACAGTTATGAGTTATCTTTTGATAATGTTTTGATTTGTTTTTACATTTAATTTGTTAAAACAGAAAGTTGATTAATGATATAGAGTAAAAATTATCTTAATTGATAATAAAAAATTATTTTATACATAATAAGTATTTGTAATTCATACAAAATGACTACAAGTACGCTATTCATTTGGTGATCGTGAATGCTCTGATTGCTGTAATGAGGTGCTACCCATCCCCTTCAACTTATCCACCCTATTAGGAGTTGAGTTATGTACTCTATTGACTGTTGCAACTGAGTTGCCAATGTCTGTACTGTGCTTTAAAGCTTATGGACTTCATTGGGTGCAGATCGCCTACTAGATGCTGTTGTACTAGATGTAGAGGATTTTGAATAACATGTGTTCGAAAATGAACCTAAGCTGAATATCCTTCCACGATGGTCCCTACCACCCATTGCATAAAGATAGGTTTGAGTCTCAACATCATCTTCAGACTGTCGAGACTATCTTTGAATGTTTTCTTATATTTGGTCCTATCAGAAGGCAATGTATATGTTACTAAGTGATAATTATTAAGCATTCATATTTAAGCATAAATTTCACATACATTTAGTTCTCTACATCGGGTGTTGACAAAGGTCACATCGTCATGCTTCTTAGTGTGAGTATGCAAAAAGAGTTGATGGAGTGTAGGCTTCGTGTCTATAGACTTTTCCTACGTCAGAATAAAATGTTATAAGTGAACTATAATTTATAAAAATTTTGGCAGAATTTCCTCTATTTTTATGATATTTACTAATAGCAGGTTTGCGTATGCTAAGTTTTACTAATTTAACATCGACAATACCGCAAATGCACGAGTTATTCGCGTAATACCTAAAGTATCGATCTCATGAGGTGGGTTAATCTAGTCCTAAAATCTAAGGTCGAACTAAATCGCAACAATCTAAAATCAACAATAAATGCAGAAAATTAATCAATCAACAATCAATTATAAGAATCAAATTTCGGAAATAATAACAAAATAGAAAATCACACAACCAAATCAAGAATTAACCTAGGAACTACCAATTGAGCGAAAAGGGTTTTAATATGAAATTAATGAAAATCTAATCAATTATGCAATTACTGAATTATTGGGTCTAAACAGTCCTAGGGTTGATTACTCTCTCTCGAGTTATAATCTTTAAATCATAATTAATAATCCCTAATTTAAATTATGGAATTGTGATATCTCGACTCACAATTGACCCAAAACCTAAATTAGTTCTAAAATTGTCTAATAACCTACCAGAAACCTATGCTCAATTTCTCGTTATACGATTTCACCGGTTTAATTCAATTCTTATCTACTAAATTACCTAACTCTCGTTTGCCCAATTTGATGATATTCAGTCGGCTCACCTCTTAGTTTATTGTCGAATTATTAAGAACATATATTGAATCACAAATAACTCAAATAAAAACGTAATAAATCAAATTTCATTAAAATCAAAGACAAATTCTTGAATGTGAGTTTAAACAATAATCAACATTCGATATAACCTATTCTCAACAATTATATCAATTTTATACATCAATAAAACTGAAATAAATTGGAAAATACGCTCAGAACTGATCAATGGAGGCAGTGATGGCAGAAAACTACCTGTTTCGAGAAGTACTTCGCGTCAAGCTTCGTCTCCGTGTCTCTCTTCCTTCGTCAAATCACTCTATAGCTCTCTAGGATTTCTAAATTTTAACTGATTTGAAAGCTCTGCAAAAGTTTCTTCTTCTGTCTTGTAATGTTCTATTTATATCTTGGAAGCCCTAAGGTTAATTCGAGGTCGAAATGGTCTGAAATTTCCCAAAATTTGAGTTTTCGTATCAGCTCGACGTAGACCACGATCGTGGGACAGAGAGCTATGTTCCAAGCCACGATCATGCATTTTGGGCCATAATCGTGGTAGGGAGGGCCACGATCGTGGTCTATGTTTGCCTTTTTCTGTCACAGTCGTGGCCTATCAGCTCACCTCTTTCTGCCGTTGTGCCACGATCGTGGACAGTGTTTTTAGCTCGAAACTCTTCGAAACTTCTCTGTTCTTTTCCGTTTACCCTGAAACACTAACAAACATATCAATGTACCTAAAAAATATAATATTTAAGCTCAAAGAGTCATACTAACCCATAAAAACACTTAAACACATAAACTAACATAATTAAAGCCTAAATATGCACTAAACACTTAAATTAGCATTAAATACTTAACAAATTAAACCCTAAAACACAATGCAAATCACAACTATCAACATCTTCACTCTTAAATATTTGCTTATTCTCAAACAAACAAAACAACAAACACACAACACACAATGCAATAATGAGGTAATGACTTTAACTACATGAAATGAATTTAATCTTAAACATAATCCTACAAGTTATATCTAATCATTAACAAGCAAAATCTATATCTAGGGGCTTTGAACTAAGTGTTAAATTATTTATCCTTTTCAATTGTACACCCACATTAATAATTCTTCGGTCCTTCAGACTCTGTAACTGTTCCTATGTAAATTTTCATGAAAAGTCAAGTTTACTACAAGTTCGGTAGGTTTATTAATTTATTTTATTTTATTTTATTTTTGAACATAGACTTAGTCTTTTTACGCAGAGGCAAACATTGGTAACAAATGTCGATTCGGTTACTCAACTAAGTCATATTTTTATTACACAGCTTCGCTGAAACATCATTATAGCTTTTTGATGTAAAGGCACACATTTGTGATGCGTGTCGATCCGGTTACGCAACTATATCACGTTTTCAACTAGGTACTAGCTCTATTTATAACCCAAAGCCCAGCGGAATAGTAATTTATTTAACAAAAATATTTTTTATTATTAGCCTACCTTGTTATTTAAGCTACTTATTTCCGTGAAAAATACCAGTTAAGTTACTTAAGTTGAAAGGCCTCAGATTATGAATAAATGTGACAACCTATAGGGTGCTAAATTTACACTAAATCCTAATTAAGCTGTATATTTATCAAAAGACTCCTAATTCACTAATTTTGTGAGCTAATGATTATTTACAACCTAATAGACTATGTTCAAAATTAAACAAATTCCACTCCATTTAATCCATTGACACATTCAAACAGTTCACAAAATGCAACCTAATAACTATCATACAATATGCAAAAATCACATTTAAAAGTAAAACACATAATCCCTTCCCACACTTGAACAACACATTGTCCTCAATATGAGAAGGAAACAAACAACACAAAAAAGAAAAGATAAATAAAATTTAAAGTAACAGAAAAATAAAATATAAATACGCATGTAAGAAAAATTAGAACTGAAGGCTAATTTGAAAAAGAAAAATAAATGGGTTAGACATAAATGCTATGGATATGGAGGTGGTGATGGTGTCAGCCTGAGAGTTAACACAAATCACTAATGTTTAATTGAAAATAAATCTAACAACAGCTAACACTTTCAGACAAACTTCCAAACTTGCTAGTTTATGGTCCATAGCTTGACCTTGTGTCCAGGGAAGTGTGTTTAATTATGTGGAGACAAGGAAATCACTTCCTTATCTTTGGGAATTGCTCGTCCAAAATAAAGCTTGCAACGATGCCCATTGACCTTAAAAGTTTCCTTATTAGCATTTTCCAATTTGAGAGCTCCATGATCAAAAACTTGAATGATCATAAATGGTCCACTCCATCTAAACTTCAACTTCCCTGGAACTAGCCTCAACATTGAATTATATAATAGAACAGTATCTCCTACTTTGAATTCCTTTTTCTTGAGACAAGCATCGTGCCATTTCTCACCTTTTGCTTGTAGAGTTTGACGTTTTTGTAAGCATTAAAACCAAACTCTTCAAGTTCGTCCAGTTGGAGAAGTCTCTTCTCGCTAGCTTGTTTCCAATCAAAATTTAATGCTTTAATCACCCAGTAAACTTAATGCTCTAATTCAATCGACAAATGACATTCTTTCCCGTAAACAAGCCTATAAGGATTTGTTCCAATGGGTATTTTAAAAGTTGTCCTATAAGCCATAAGGCATCATCTAGCTTTACCACCCAATCCTTTCTGGAGTTGCTCATTGGCTTTTCCAGAATTCTTTCAGTCTTGGTTAACAACTTCCACTTAGTCACTAGTCTGCAGATGGTAGGGTGTAGCAACTCGGTGATGCACTCCAATTCTTTTTAAGAGGGAATCAAAAGATCTGTTGCAAAAATGTGCACCTCCATCACTTATTATTGTACGTGGCACTTTAAATCGGTTAAATAGTCATTTAATGAACTTCTGCACTATCTTCCCATCATTGGTTGGAGATACTACCGCTTCGGCCTAACGTGAAACATAATTAACCCCCACTAAAATATACATGTTCCCCATTGAAGATGGGAACGGACCCATAAATCGATGCCCCACATATCGACAACTTCTACTTCTTGAATGTTGGATAAAGGCATTTCATCCCTCTTGGAAATAATACCTATTCTCTGGCATCGATCACATTATGCCACGTAGGTCTACGCATCCTTAAATAACTGTGGCCAAAAAATCTGTTTTCAAGTATTCGAGCTACTGTTTTGTTGGCTCCATAACACCCAACATACTATCCTTCATGACATCGCCTTAAGATGTCTAACATTTGCTCATCTGGAACACAATAGCACAAACTCTATATAGGGTTGGCTTATTCCATATATATTGGTTACAATCATGAAAGAACTTCTTCCTTTATTAGTGAGAGAGATCTGACGGAAGTTTAGCACTGACAACATAATTTGCAATATTTACGAACCATGGTGTTATCAAGCTCTTAAGTAGCATCAGAGTTTCATCAGGAAAATTTTCATTAATGTCATTACTTGGCTTGTATTCCCCTCTTTCAAGTCTAGATAAGTGATCTGCAACCACATTTTTTACTCCTTTTTTGTCTCTTACCTCTATATCAACTTCTTGAAAAAGTATCACCCATCAAATGAGCCTAGGTTTAGTATCTTTATTATTGAAGAGGTATTTTAGTGCTGTGTGGTCAATGAATACAATTAACTTTGAACCCAAAAGATATTGTTGAAACTTATCACACGCGTACACTACTGCGAGTAGTTCCTTTTCCATAGTGGTATAATTCAGCTGAGATCCTGCAAGAGTCTTACTGGTATAGTAAATTACATGCAACTTTTTATCTTTCCTTTAGCATAAAACATAGCCTATGACTTGGTCACTTGCATCACACATAACTTTGAACGGAAGTGTCCAGTCTGGTGGTGGTAAAATTGGTGCTGATATTAATGCCTCCTTTAAGGTGTTAAATGCAGATATACACTTGTCATCAAACAGGAAAGGCACATCCTTGACTAAGAGGTTTGTCAACAATCTTACAATTTGTGAGAAATATTTGATGAAATGACGGTAGAATCCTACGTGACCTAAGAATCCTCACACGACTTTTACATTGCTTGGTGATGGGAGTTTCTCTATTACCTTTGTCTTTGCTCTGTCAACTTTGAATCTTTGAGGTGAGATTTTGTGCCCTAGCATTATCCCTTCTTGTACCATAAAATGACATTTCTCCCAATTCAGTACCAAATGTGATTCTTCACATCTTTGAAGAACTCTATCCAAATTAGTTAAACACAAGTCAAAAGAATCTCCAAAGACTGAAAAATCATCCATGAACTCCTCTACTATGTCTTCAATCATGTCTGCAAAGATAGACATCTTGCATCTCTAAAATGTGGCTGGAGCGTTTCAAAGTCAGGCATCTATGTATACACAAAGGTACCATAGGGGCAAGTGAATATGGTATTCTCTTGATCATCTAGGTAAATGAAAATTTGATTATAACCTGAGTATCCATCTAAGAAGCAATAAAATGAATGGATAGCTACCCGTTCTATCATTTAGTCTATGAATGAGAGAGAGAAGTGATCGTTCTTAGTCACTGAGTTGAGTTTGCGATAATCTATACATACTCTCCATCCTGTGACTGTTCTTGTTGAAATTACTTTTCTACTATCACTTTCTATCACTGTCATTCCACCCTTTTTAGATAAATATTTTATTGGGTTGATCCATTCACTATCAAAGATGAGATAGATTATTCTTGCATCTAGGAGTTTTATGATCTCTGTTTTGACCACCTCCTTCATGTTAGGATTTAGCCTCCTTTGACACTCTCTCACCATTCGACACCCTTCCTCTAAGTTTATTCGGTGCATATAGACATTCGGGCTTATTCCTCGAATGTCAGCAATCTACCATCCGATGGCTTTCATCCGCTTCTTAACAACTTCCACTACCTTAATTTTTTGTTTTTCATTCAATTGGTTGGAAATTATTATTGGTAGCATTTGACCTTCACCAAGGAAGGTGTACCTGAGGTGTGAAGGTAAAGGCTTAAGCTCTAATCTCGGAGGTTTCTTTGAAGATGGTGGTGTGGATGATTTGATTCAAACTAATTTGTCTTGCTGCACTTGAACATCTGCCTCCTCAATTCCATCATTTCCTTTTGATTCGGGATTTTTATATTCATTGTCAACCTTTACGTCCAATGACTGCACTTCTACTATGCAACTTTCATCTAGTTTTGACAAATTTTGATCCATAATTTCAACTTTCATGTATGCACTGCTCGTTATTGGATTCTTTAAGGCCTTACTCATATTGAATTCGATCTGATCTTCACCTATTCGGAGTGTTAATTTTCCTTTGTGAATGTCAATTATGGCCTTTCTTGTGTTTATAAATGGTGGACTTAAGATTGGTGGGCAGTTCTTATCTTCTTCAAAATCTAGAACCACAAAATCTACTGGAATAATGAACTTACCCACTCGTATCAAAACATCTTCCACTATTCCAAATAGTCTTTTAATAGATCAATCAGCCAATTGAATTAACATTGATGTTGGCTTGACCTCTCCTAGTCCCAACTTCCTGAATATTAACAATGAAATAAGATTGATACTGGCTCCCAAATCACATAAACACTTTGTAAATTCAAACTCACCAACCATATAAGATATTATGAAACTTCCTGGATCTTTCAATTTTGAAGGCATTTGACTGGTGACTATTGAGCTGTAAGTTCCAGCTAGAGCTATCGTCTGATTATCTTCCCAAGTCGCTTTTTCAATAATATGTATGTTAGAAATTTTGTATATTTAGGCATATGTACTAATGCCTCAACAATGAGAGATTAATCTGTAGCGTCCTTAACTTCTCAACAAACTATGCAAATTGTTCATCTAACTTCTTTTATGGTCGATGAGGAAAAGGAACCTTGGGTTGATACAGTGGAGGTGCAATAAACATAGGGTATTTGCTCATGTCCACTTCTTTCTCCTTTTCTTAATTTTTCTCAACTGGCTGGACGGACTCCTCCACCATCCTTGTGGGTGATTCAAGTTCCTTCCCATTTCGAAGTGAAACAGTCTTTAGTTGCTACCTTGTTTTTGTTCCTGAAGTGCTAGTAATATTTCCCAAATTTCGCATAGAAAAGGCTTTTGACAATTGATTCACTAGGGCTTCTAGATTATGAATTAAGGAAGCATGGTTCTTAGTGACTTGCTCAATTCTATCTTCCAGCTTCTTTTGTTCATTGTCTAAAGTTCCAAGCTTGTCCAAAAATTTTTCTAATTTTGATTCCATCGAGCTCACTTTTTCTTGTTGAAAGCCCGATTATCCCCAAGGCCTGATGTAACACCCGGTATCTAGTTTACCCGGTACACCAAAATAAATTGGTATTTGAGACTAATGTCATTAAAACCGGAGAACAATGAATAATAATTTTTGTTGGTGACATCAAATTAATGATGCATGACATTTTTTGGTGGTAACAGGAAATTGTACGACATAATGTTTAAGAACCAATACAAGAGTGGCATTTTTGTAATTAATGGACAATGAGGCTTATATAAGAAGCTAGTTAGAAAGAAGACAAAACTTTG
>JANZXR010088686.1:0-10579 GCA_027575705.1 Erythroxylum echinodendron
GATAATCTGAAAGTGATCAAGGTGTTATCTCTGGAAAATAACTTACGTAGTAAGATATTCTGCATGCATGAAAGTAACAGATTATGGTATCAGAGCAAGCATGAATAATCATATATGAGGAGTTAGGCTCCGGAAACGGGGCCTAACAGATGTTGGTATCAGAGCATGAAAGCAAATCTGAGTTAGACTCCGAAATCGGGGTCTCACAGAATTTCTTTATACCATATGATTGAATATGGAAAGGAAAAGGATAGGATAATTCAATGCGGTGTCTTTCAATTTTAAGTTGCATTTTATCTTTAGGCTGATGTTGTTTTACTGTATTGGTGTTGTTTCACTCTTATTTATCGTGAAATTTTCCCATTTCATATATGCAACCCATCCCTTCTTAGTTGTTTCCTTATTGAATATAATTAAGGTAACATCTACTAAGTACGTTCATTCATAAATTTCAATAAAGGTTCTTATTCTCCTAATTGAAATCTCATATGAAATTCATCTTGACCCTTATCTAGAACTTCTTCCTCTTCATGAAGTGGTTAAGAGTCATCTCCACAATATTATCACCATTCACAATATTTATTAAACTATCAAATATGGTGTTCTACCTTCGAGTGTTTTGGTGGGTAGCATATATAGCTAATATGCTAAAATATTCACTCCTTTAATCAAAAGCTTCTTCGATATTACCTTTTCAACCATTATGCTCCTTGTCACTCTTATGATGATTTTAATGTTCTCTCTATTACTCCATTTTGTTAAAAAATATATTACTAATTTGTTAATTAATATAAGCAACTTAGTAACATATATAAAAGTATTCTCTGCAAAAGACTTTTCTTAACATTCTAATCAACAAAAAAAAGTTTGTTCTTAATGCGAATTCTCATCAATTTAAGCTCTTTTAATATCAATTATCACTTATTCACCACTAACAAAGTTCATTCATATCCTTTGTTAATCAATTGACAAAAACTTGATGTACTTTTATCAAGGTTGGGAAATAGAAGTACATCTTTGGTTTAAAATATGCATAGGAATTGATCTTCTACTTGATCATCTTTCTCTATTACCTTCACTTATTGTTTTATCTCTTTTCCACTGCTATTACCTAGCTTTTCAGTATGCCCTATCTATATGTTGGACAACTATTTTCTGAATTTTTTAATGAAAATCAACAGGGCTTGCCCCTTATTAACGAATGATGGCACAAACTAAAGCAACTTTTGATACTTCAATAAACAACAAATAATATGATGGTTTTCTTATTTGCTATCCATTATGTTATCTATTGTTTTTACCTTCAAGATAAAGTCCTTAAAATTAAAACAAAGGAAGAAAAAAGGATTGATAGAATGAGATGGATGTTTAGATTAACCATAGATTGTGATAATGCCTGCATTAGTGAACTTCATATGAATAGAGCAACCTTTAGGATATTGTGTGATATGGTAAGAGATGTCGGGGGTTTAAAAGACACTAGGAACATATCCATAAAAGAGGACATAGCAATGTTCATATACACCTTATCTCACCATAAAAAAGTAGGACAATAAGCCTACTTTTTCTCTGTAGTAAAGAACCACAAGTTGGCAATTCCATCAAGTTCTTCATGCAATTATAAGATTGCATCATATTTTGTTTAAAAAGTCGGAGCCTATTACTCAAGATTATCAAGATGAGAGATGGAAATGTTTTCAAGTAATTGAACATTATAATTAAACTATAACATTAATATAATAACTTTTATGTGCTAAATCACCTTTTAGGTTTAATTTGTAAGGTTGCTTAGGAGCCTTAGATGGGACACTAATTAAAGTTACACCTCCTAATGAAGATAAGCCACAATATTGCACAAGAAATGGATATATGTTAAAAAATGTTTTAGATATTTGTTGCCCAAACATGCAATTCATATATGTATTGCTTAGTTGGGAGGGCTCTGCACACGATGGTCATATGCTTCGAGATGCGATCTCAAGGCCTCATGGTCTACGAGCCCCTTAAGGTAAATTTCTATTACAATATCCAATTCGTTTCTCTTTGATTTATGTTGCTTAATCATAACTTATTATTTAATTTTGAAGGATGTTACTACTTGGTTGACTCTGGACATTGCCATCAAAATGGATTTCTTGCTCCGTATCAAGCGCAACGCTATCATCTCAAAGAATTCGATGACCATCGACCAAAGACGACGGAGGAATACTTTAATATGAAACATTCCAAAGCAAGGAAAGTTATTAAGAGTTGCTTTGGATTGTTGAAAGGAAGATGGAAGATCCTTGCATCCCCTTCATTTTTCTTAATTAAAACCTAAGTTCGCATTATAATGGCTTGTTCCCTTCTACATAACTTGATTTGTAAGTTCATGAGCTTTGATCCACAAGAGTCAATCACTAAAGATGAAGAGGAGAGTGAGGAAGATGAGAATGATGAATATGATGAAATGGAATACATTACACAAATTAGTCCAACTAATGAGTGGTTGACATTCAGGAATAATATGGCAATCAACATATATAATATATGGACAACTAGATCAGGAATTTAAGATATGTTTGTTTAATATGCTTATTAGATTGTTGAAATGTTTTAATTGTGATTAATGTACCTGAATGTTGAACATATCTGTTTGTTTACTATTAGTAATATAAAACTGAGAGTTATTGGATTACTTTTGAAATGCGCCCATGTGAACATCTCTGTTTGGTTGAATATGTGTTCGTAAGTTATTATATTACGAAGTTGTATTTAGAATTTTCAGCAAAGTTATTTTTGTTATATGTTATTTCTTTGATAATTATTACATTGTCATACTTTTATTAGGAATGGCTATGGCTACCCGTGGGAGGGAAAAGAATAAGCAGGATCAGAAGGATGATGAGGTTCAAGCTTTGGTCGACGTTTTATAGGAACTAGCTTGTGACCATTTATGGAACGTGGATGGGGGATTTAAAAACAATTACATGGTTGAAGTGCATAAGATGTTGCTGAGCAAGATTCCCAGTTTTGATAAGGATGTTGATCCCTATATTGACTGTAAGATTAAATGATTAAGAAACAAGTACAATCCAATTTCTGAAATGTGTATGCAAAGTGGCTGTTAGTGGGATGATGTTGAGCATAAGATCAATTGTGAGAAATAATAGTTTGATGAATGGTGCTTGGTAAGGACATCTAACTCAAAAGTTGATTAGACTCTTATTTTTGTAATTTCTTTTCTCATAATTATAACATTTTCTTTTTATTGCGTTTTTAGTCTTCTTCTTCTTGTAATTCTTTTTTATAGAATCACAAGAATGAAATTGGAATGTGGAACATTAAATTCCCATATTTGTGTAAACTGGACATGGTGTGGGGTAAAGATAGAGCGACGGGACTCAAAACTGAGAATATAGCTGAGCAAGTGCTAAGGCTAATAGTCCAAAGAATATGATAGTGTGTTCTTCATCAAAGCAAGTGCTAAGGCTAATAGTCCAAAGAATATGATAGTGTGTTCTTCATCAGACAGTGAAGATGAACTTGTTGTGGTATCTGATACCCAAGGATCATCGGCTATTCCTTCAAGCAGCTATGGAATAAAAAGGTGAAAAAATTGTCACCAAGAAAGGAAAGTTCTTACAAGCAAAAAAAACCAGCAACACTTCAGAATCCTATTGAGTCAAGGTTAAACAGCTTCACTGTTAAGTTTGAGTCTATTTACGAACAAATTGCCTCACAGTATGTAGCTGTTACAAATGCTTTGATTACGAAGTCTAAATCTAATTCCCTAACTAATGAGAAGATGTAAGAGCTCATCAGTGAGCTTCTTAATATTGACATATCTCAAATGGATGTTGGTAAGGCTACTGTGTTATTCTGTGATGATCCTGCTAAAGTTCAGGTTTTGTTTGTTTTGCCAAGTCATTTAAAAAGGTCTTTTGTACTTGAATTCCTCTATCCATCTTCTAGTAGATGAAACATTCAAGGAAGCTTACTAATATTTTTGTAAGTATTATGAACTTATGATGCAATTGATGTTGCCTAACCATGTTATTTTGTATTATTTAGGCATTTTGTAGTTGTGATGCAAACAAAGTTTGTAGCGTTAACCTGGTTATTTTGCATCAATTGAAGGCTTTTGATTAATATATTGTATATAGCTATAATATTTTACATCATTTACATTATTAGAGGAATGTAAATTGTATTAAACTATGTTACTTGATTTTACTATAGCAATAGAATGGTGGAGATTATGATTATGTTGATGAATCGGATAATATTTTGGACGATTAAAATATATTTGAGGATATTATGTAACTATTGGAAAGGAAATACCACAATATACTTGATTTTAAACATTTTGTCATCATAAGTAGGCTGCATAAACTAAATATAATCTATTAAAATATATTTAAATTTTGACATAAAACAAAATTTTAATAAATTTTTATTTCTCAACATTTTTAACAAACCAACCACTATCATTAATGGTAATTATTCCTTCATCTTAACCAACCATCATAATTATATTGATTATATTCATTCTCATTTCTCACTATATTCATTCTCATTCTTATTGTCCTCTGTGAACCAAGCGCCCCTTTAGTCATTCTTCAAAAGTGATTAATATTTTAGGTTTTCTAATTTAATTAATATTTTAAAATATTAACTTTAGTAATTAATTTTTAGAAACTCATATAAATAAAGTTTAAAGTTAATTTTTAATGGTATAACATATTTACAAAATATCATGTGCATGACTATTTATTAGCTATGTCAATGAAAATAATATTCTAATCTAAATTATATATTAAATTAAAAGTTACAAAAATTTTGATTGTAGCTAACGAATATGCTCAACCCGTAACCAAATGCCTAAACACTAAACTTAATTTCTTTATGTTTATTTGTTTCTATTTATGTTTTTAGTTTCTAATTTTTATTTTTAAATTCAGTTTGAGAAAACATGTTTGATTGAATTTTTGATTTTTGATTTTAGTTTTATTTTCATCTATTTTCATAAATGATGAAAACTATAAAAATATTTTTATTTTTATTTATATTGATATAATATGATTTACTATCAACAAAATATATTATTTAATATTAATTATGAATAATTTAATTAATAACTTGATTCAAATTTTATAATTATTTTAAATTTTAAATTTTAAAAATAAATTAATGTAATTTATTGATTATTATATTCAAAAGATATGAATTTTATTTGTTTGTTTAATAATTAAAATATATATATAAATAAATAATAGTTTATAAATTTATTTATTTAATAAAATATAATAATTTTAAGAAAAATGAGGCACACTTGGTGACGTTTCAGCATAGCACAACCAAGATGCAAATTGATTATTTCCTTGTCAAGAAGAGAGCTAGAGCATGGTGTAAGGATTGCAAAGTGCTTCCGGCTGCGTGCTTAGCAACCAAACATAAATTGTTAGTTTTGGATCTTGAAATTAAGGGATAGAGGTCACATCAATATATTCAACGATGTCGTAAAATTAGATGGTGGGATCTAAAAGGAGAAATGGCTGAACAATTTATGAATCGAACCCGGTATGAAGTCGCGTGGTCTATGAGAGGAGATGTTAATTAAATATGGGAGGGAGTAACTCCTGTAGTGAGAGAAACTGCCATAAAACTCCTTGGAGACTCTAAAGGGCAAAGGGGTGGGCGGATGGAATCTTGGCGGTGGTCGGAAGAGGTTCAAGGGACGATCAAGGAGAAAAAGAGAGCATACAGAGACCTCTTAGCTAATAGTTAATACAACAGAGGCAGAGCGGGATACTAATATAGTAAGATACAAATTGGAAAAGAGCAGGGCAAAGAAGACAATTTCAGTGGCTAAAGGAAAAGCATACGAGACTATGTACAGGAATCTGGATACGTACAAGATAGCACAAAAAATTTTCACGTTGGCATGAGATAGGGCACGTAAAACGAGAGATTTCAACCAAGTCTACTTTACACGAGATGAAGTAGGACAGGTACTCACGGAAGCTCATGTCATCAAGAGTAGATGGTAAAGATACTTTTTTGGCCTTTATAATGAAGGCATCTCAATCAACATAGAGTTAGGCGAACCCCTGAGTCAGAACATTTTCGTAACTAGTCCCAATGTAAAATGGTCACAAGGGGAGAAATTACAAAAGTTTTGAGAGAGATCGGATGCAGAAGGGCAGTAGGGCTGGATGAGATCCCAATAAAGGTATGGAAGAGAATAGGAGTTGTCGGAATGGAGTGGTTAGTGCAACTTTTTAATGTGACCCTTGAGTCAACCACAATGTCGGATGAATGGAGACTGAGTAAATTGATCCCTTTATACAAGGCAAAAGGGGACATCAAAATTTGTCATAATTATAGAGGCATCAAATTAATAAGTCACACCATGAAGCTGTGGGAGAAGATAATTGAAAAGAGAGATTGGAGAGCGACTTTTATATCGGCCAACCAATTTTGATTTATGCCTAGTAGGTCCATGACAAAAGCGATACATCTCCTCCGTAGGCTAATAGAATGCTACAGGGAACGACAAAGGAATTTATATATAGTTTTTATTGATTTGGAGAAGGCTTACGACAGGGTTACTATAGAAATCTTATTGAGGTGCTTGGAGGCAAAGGGAATCCCTATGACATATATCCGAGTAATTAAAAATATGTATGAAGGAGCAATGACCAGTGTAAGGACGATAGGAGGTGACATGGAAACATTTTCTATTGGCATTGGTCTACACCAAAGCTCAGCCTTAAGCCCTTTCCTATTCGCATTAGTGTTAGATGAGCTTACCAAACATATCTAAGGAGAGGTACCTTGGTGTATGTTATTTGCTGAAGATATTGTCCTCGTGGATGAGACTAAAGAGGGGGTCAACTCCAAGTTAGAATGTTGGAGAGAAACGTGAGATTCTAAAGGTTGTAAAATGAGCAGGACCAAGACAGAGTATTCAGAATGTAACTTTTCGGGAAGTCAGATGGCCTATGAGGCGACGGTAGCAATTGGTACTGAAGTAATACCACAAAATTCTAGTTTTAAATACCTCGGGTCCATCATTCAGAGTGATGGTAATATAGATGCCGATATAGTCTATCGTATCAGATTCGAGTGGAGCAGATGGCGAAGCGCATCAAGAGTCTTATGTGATAAAAAGATTCTCATAAAGTTTAAAAGGAAAATTTACAGAATGGTGATTCGACCTACTATGTTATATAAGGAGAAATGTTGGCCCACTAAATGTCGACATATGAGACAGTTCCTAGTAGCAGAGATACGTATGCTTTGGTGGATGTATACATTACCAGGAGAGATAAGGTCCGAAATCATGTAGTGAGAGACAGACTACAGGTGACTAGTATTACCGACAAGTTAAGAGAGACCAAGCTTAGGTAGTTTAGGCATATGAGCAAGAGGCATCCAGATGCTCCGGTACGACGTTGGGAGTTTATAACCCTTAGTGAATACAAGAGAAGAAAAGGGAGGCCTTAAAAGAATCGGAGGGAAGTGACCAAGAGAGATATGTCAGAGTTGGACCTTATTGAGGAATTGACCAGAAATAGAAAATTCTGGCATGCAAGGATATAGGTAAAGGATATCCTTTAAAGTTGCTCCAAAACAGTCGAGTAAGTTATCGAGAGTCATTTTTTGTGAAGCTCGCACGAACTTGGTCGTAATCCGACCCCAATGTCCAATCTGTCTGTTCTAGTTACGAGTCATCGATAAGTCTTTCTATCATTGCGAGTCATAGACAAGTCTTTCTATCATACTACTTGGCATCTCAGCTCGGATATATGGGGAAGGTCCCGCGAGGCAATCTGGTATCGTAGAATTATCACACTCCCAGGGCTACGGAGCAAAGACACCTAACACAACTAGAGACATAAAGAGTCGTACTTTGCAACATTTCAAGTATTAGCATATTTGAGCTTCATCTTAGGTATCTTCTTTTGTTCTTTTATCTGATTTATATATATATATATTTATTTATTTATATTTTCTAATCTTTTAGCTTATTATTTGCATTTATACTCTTTTAACTTGCATCCCTTTTTCATTGTCGCATTAGCATGTGGATCTACTGAAAACAACCTCTCTACTCTGTAGATGTAAGGCTACGTACTATCAGACCTCTCCAGACCCTGCTTTAATGCGAGATTTCAGACTGGGTGATGACGATGATAATATTAATTTTTACTCATAATTTTCAATAAATATTAGAAAAGATTAAAATTAAATTTTTATTTATTTATAAAATAAATAATTAACAAGTTTTATATAATATGTAATTATTATTAATAATCTAACAAAATTTTTTATTTAAAAATTAAAAATTAAAAACAATGATAAAAAAATATAATAGCAATAGCCACCTACTGGTTCGAGCAGAGCTCTTCTTGTAATTCTAATATCAAACTTCTTTCTCTCATCAATGGAAGCCAACACTAAGGAGCGATTGGTAGACAACCAACGATAACTACGTATTTCTAATTGCCCTAAAACCTCTGTCAGCATAGCCCTCTCACCATATCCAAACATTATAACCTAGGATTCTCTGCTAAGGTCCACCACTGACAGCCCCAACCCAAGCCTTGATCACATTGATGCCAAACTCAAATCCATTTCCCTTCATGAAGAAGAAGCACAACAATAACTAGAATTGGAGTCGATTAATATTGATGTCGTGTTACTAGAGCAAGAATCAGAGAACGTGGACTTGAATTATAAAGAAGTACATGATCAAGAAATCAAAAGAATCAACGATAACAATGATATATGAGGGAGGACTAGTTCAGTGCTAAAAGTGGACCTACTTTTAAGACCCAACAGTAATGATTATAGTGTCGAAAGAGGAAGCAGTAGCACCATAAGCAGTGTGATAACATCTCTGTATCTTAACCAACATCTATTGTGCATTTTGTCATTATATATATATATATATATATATATATCATTTATTTTGTAATTTTTATTTAGCCTTAACTTTTTATTTTATTTATCCTTATCTAGTTATCATCAAAGATGTACATTAAGTGTTATTCCTCAGTTAATAAAAAAACAACAAAAACATTATCATTACTTCATATTTCTCTACCCTTTTATGGTATCAAAGTCTACTACCAAATTCCTTAACATCTAACATTTTTTTTTCCAAACATAATTCCCCAATTTAGAAAACTCATAAATACATATCCTCGTAATAACTCAACACCATAATTGACACCAATTCATCACTACGTATCCAACAACACACCATATGTTCATTTTGCAGAATTCTCATTTAACTTCCAAAACACAACACATATCAGCAACACACACATAACCACAAATTAGCAAAATCAACACAACACCACTAGAATTTCACAACAAAGAACATGATAGAGCACAGCTTATCTACATTATTGTTCATCCAGATCATCAATTTTCTAACTACACTGCTAGACTTTACGAATTACTTGGTCTAATGAAACTAGATTAGAGCTATTCTACTTACCTCTAATCTTCTTGGATATGTTGACAGGACCATTGCACCTCCAGACACCACCTTTGACCCTCAATCCACAAATTATGCCAAATGGAATAAAATAGATAAATATATTTGTTGCTTCCTCACCAGATCACTCTCCATATCCACAGCGCGACTCGCACCTCAGACACACCACCGCAGGCACTCTTTAGGTTAGACTTGAAGACCACTTCATGCTTTAGTTTTCGTCAATGCTCCCTTATCTATTAGAAAGTCCACAGTCTCAAAAAGGGCTCTGGCACCATAATTGAGTACCTCAACACGGTATCCACCATTGTTGAAGAATTCATCTCCATTAAAGTCACTATCTTAAAACAATGACATTATTCTCTTCTCCTTAAATAAAGTACCTACTGACTTTGAGTCCTTCACATTACGACAATCAAAAATCGCCCCACCAGTACCACCTTTTTTGAGCTCAAAGCGACGCTTTTACTTCTGCCTTTGCTGCCTTCTCCAACACCAATCGCTCTAACCATGGCAGAGGGAACAGCAGGAGACGATGCTGGAGACACCCAACGTCTCACTTGACTATGTTTGGACTCTCTTTTAACCCTAATGTTTTTTGTCTCTCTTATACACGGGTCGGTCTATTTATGATTTGTTTAGTAGCCCTTTTATTGGGGCCTCAAATGCTTCAACTTCTAGGCTCATATAGGTTAATGAAAACCCACATAATCCCTCCATGCACACTCCAACCTAATTTCAAACCAAAAACCATCATAACATCTCTTATCCTAAGCCCAATTTTCACAATAATAGGTTACCTACCCAATGTCAAATTTGTAGGAAATAGGGACACATTATTGCTCACTGTCGATTTTTGTACTCTGAATCCTATAACTGCGCCGCTAGAATCTGCCACCTTGCAAATAATATTACCACAACCTTCTTTATCATAAACATCAAACCTAATGATGATCTAACTCCCTTTAATTGTCGGCCCCTAAAAATTTTTTCATTTAGCTTAAGCATAATAGCTTATGAAATAGAAGCATGAGAAGAAATTGAGGGCATTTTCAGAATATAGCTTAAGAACCAAGGGTAAAGTGG
>JANZXR010088697.1:0-10578 GCA_027575705.1 Erythroxylum echinodendron
GAACTTAAGGATGAATTGTTATGTATTGAGTGTTTAAATCTGAAATTTTGAGACGATATGGGAATGAAAGTGAACCTATAGTGGCTAAAGTGATTCAATTAAGATGAATGAGTATTAACTAAAGATGAAAGATGAATTGGATGTTTTGTGATCTTTAATGGTTGAATAACCTTGAGGAATGATTGAATGATGAACTTAGAATAAACTTGTACAAATGAAGTGTTAACCTAAGTTTTATTTAGACTTATGTAAGCTTTAATGTATCAATGATATTAAGACGTGAATTAGGGAAAGATACTCGGGATTGTCATTGAGCATGCATTGTACATAGTTTATATACACATTTGTGAATAAATGAATACTTAAGATTGTGTAATTATTAATGTGTGTACAACGTGTGTATTGCATAATATTGATGTACAGGATAAAATCTCCACATCCAAACATTTCCGGATCTTGGCAGCAAATGCTAATCTGGAGCGTACTGTGAGTAACCTAGACGGTCTCACTTAATTAATTGTTTGTTTTATATTATGTTTGAATTATCGAATGAATGTGATTTGATTGTGATGATTCCAGACAATGAAGGTCCGATGATTCTGATGAATGAATGTGATATTTGAAGTGCTCATTGTATGTGAATATGTTAAAATAAATGTGTTTTCTCAACTTAAATGTTGAATACCGGACCAAGGTCCGACAAAATGTGGAAATGAATGTGTAAAGTGAAATAAAGTGACTGATTGAGCATATATAACTGATGCATTTCATTACATGAATACATAATAATGTAAAGGCTATCGTGAATGGAGTAGCCATCGAAAAAGAGCTTAAAGCTCAGAAAGTGATTAAGAGCCAAAGGCTCACTATGTAAAATGGGTACTGTATCCCCAACAGATAAGGGACAGTTATTAATGAGCTCAGTATCCATAATAGATATGGGACAATTATAGGCACTCGGTCACAATAATAACAATTAAAAGTGAGTCTTATAAGCATTGCATATGCATTTGATATGTATGTTTAAATGATTGAAATGCACTGTTTAAATGGTTCAAATGTGAAATGTGAAAAGTGAAATAAATGAATAAGGTGTTAATTGATGCTATATGATGAATTAATGTAGTGATGAGAATTATGTGGTTCTTTATACAAAATGCAAAGATTTGAATTGCATTTTATGTGTATTTATGTGATGCATGAATTGAGTGAATCATCGATGATGGTTACCTCATCTGAGATCACAAAACTCACCTAAAATTTGCAATATTTTTTTTGGCTAAGAAGATTTTTCCCCGTTAGGCTAACGGAGTACATACAATGGATTTGAGTAAGAGATAGAGGTCAGGATTAGTTCGCTTCTACATTTGTACTTTCTTATTTTTGTATCATTTTATATATTCCGTGATTTCCGTACAATGTGTATTTGAACATTTTGTTTATACTAATTTTCCAAATAGGAAATGTTTGTAAAAGATTTTATGTTGTAATAACTTCTGAAATTGGAAATGTTTTGAATGATAGTGATCAAAGTATAATAATAATTGTGATTTCAATGTTTATGAAATAAAAGTATGAGCCTAAATTTGATTATTAATTTTCGTACATGCGAGTGAGTTTTTTTTGAAAAATTTGTACTGAGTTTAAAGTTTTTGACTAATTGATTGTTTTAGCATGCCACCGTTACAGGGTACGCACTCGGATATTACTCAGGATGTCGGGTACGTGTCTTGCAAGAGTGGGGTGCTACATGGGCATTTTTCAAAATATGTGTCAATGTACATACATTTTAGACATGTCATAGCATGTAGTGGCAACTGGTCCCCAGTCTGAGTCATATATACACGAGTCACACGTATCAGCATTCATTAAGAATTCAGTTGTTAGAAGTATTAATAAGAATGATAATCTGTCAGAATGAGAGAAAATGGAATTTTGCAGATACCTAAAAATGAAAACTAATACATGGTTTGATATGATAGATAAAGGTTCAGAGCATTTATAATTGTGGCTGTATCATCGAGAATGATGTCAGAATTATGCTGTGGTTGTGCATCTATGAATTGATATTGATGTGAATATATATTTTGTGAATTAACTGAGAGAAGTAGAGATATGAGTATAAATGACAATAATTAAAGAGTACAAGTAGGGTTGAAAGAAAACCAAATTCTTTCTATAGCCTAGAGAGGTTGAAATTGGACTTGAAATGGTTATTTCATTAATATGGTAAGAGTTATGATTTAACGTAAGAATATGTCGGTAGAAATGAGATTAGAGCTTCATGATAACTGTGCTTCTATAATTCTGAATTGATTGAGAATATACATATGTACGATGTAAATTGGAAGATGAGACGAATGATAATGAGATAAGTAAAAGTCCCCTAGGTTAAGTTGAATTGTTATTGTGAATGTATGTTGGATAATGTGATTACCTTGACAAATAATGTCATGAAGCACATATGTATCATATTCTTGGATAAGATATAGGAAGGGATCCATGATTTATTAAATGCTTTTAAGTTTTTAATCCCCATAGTTAAAATTTTAAGATGAATCAGAGTAACACATAAAAGCATTTAAGATGATCAATTGGGGATAGATTAAGAGTGTAAATGAAGTTAATATGTGTGATAGATTGGAGGAGAAAGAAGAAGGGCATGATCATGGTATGGTCCCCCACGATTGTAGCTGAGATTAACTGGTTTTGTCACGATTGTGGCAGAGTCCCTATGATCATGGCCAGATCCACGAGTTTGATAGATGCAAAAGGAGAAGTGTTGTCTAGAATCAATTAAGATTAAGGTATCTTTAGTATAACTTATTAATTGGTTAATTTTCATAAATACATCTCTAGATAAGATGTAATGATCTTGATGATAAGTACTAAAGTATAAGAGTAAATGGATATGTATATTGCTCCACAGAGCTTTATTATAAAGAGTATTCTGACCATGTAAAGTATAATAGAAATTGATCTGATTGAGATGTTATGAATAGTTGAAATCAATTTTATTGAGGCATTAAGAATGGCTGTATAGTTGATTAATAAAGATTTTGTGAACAGTATAGATGATAGTAGCAGGAAATCTTCTTTCGAAGAAAACTTCCACCGAATTAGGTCAAGTAGACCAGATGTTTTACTTCTAAAAAGAATGAATATTGAATGAATTAAAAGAGAATATTAGAGTTTCATTTCTAATTGAGGCTCAGCCATAAGAAGGCAAATATGCAGGCATTCGGTTTGATGTAAAGTATCCAACTACATGATTGGGTTCTTGAATTCGAGGTAACACTAAGTCCACACTATAATCTATACAAATATGTTCAGAAGATGCAAGTTTGGGTTAATAATTATGTTTAAGAAATTGAGACGTGTGAATAAATTGAAATGTGTGAAGAAACTAGTAAGAATGGTCTGACATTTGAATAAGTCGATGAGAAATTAGGGGCAAGTGAATGAATGGAGAAAATCATTCAAGAGAGGAAGTCAATTTGGAGATTGAGAAAAACGTAAGAGTTCATTACCCCAATTGAGGAATTAGCTACTTAAAGATTTCAAGGACTTTATATGGGTGCATTGAGTCTTGGTGATATCTGTTTGGGTTGAAAAATATCCCCATCAATATTTATGATATAATGAATAAAGTGTTCCAACCTTTCTTGGATCAATTAATGACGGTGATCATAAGATGATAATTGAGTATATTCGAAAAGTTGAAAGGAATAGTTTGAATAATTAAAGGTAAATCTTACATATCATAAAAGAGAAACAATTATATGCCAAAGTTAATAAGAGAAAAATTTAGCTTGATCAAGTAACATGTTAGGTCATATAGTATTTGGACAGGGCATATAGATAAACTTAAAAAGGAAAGCAGAGGTAATGATGAAGTGAGAAACTCCAAGGAATATATATGAGATCCGAAGTTTTCTATAACTAGCTGTATATTGGATACTACCACAGGTTGTTGAAGGGTTTTTACTAATCTTAGCCTGTTGACAAAATTTGAGAAAAAATGTGTTGATCATATGGACTGATGAATGTAAAAAGAATTTGAGGAATTATAATACCGATGTTAATTATATCATTTGAATTTGGAGATTTTGTAGTATATAATGATGTTTCGCACCAGAGATTAAGATGCAATATGTTGCAACATAATAAAGTGATTTTGTATGCATAGAGACAATTGAAGTCTCATTAGTTGATTAATTAATACATGATTTGGAATTTGCTGCAATAGTAATTGCTTTGAGAGCCTGGAGACATTATGATGTACAAATTAGTATTTCTTAGTAAAGCTAGTATGGTAATCTAATGCATTGAATAGAAAATTCAATAGCAGTGTAGCAAAAATTCAGATATTGAGATTGCCAAATCTAGTGAAATGAAAAGCCTAGAATGATTGAATTGAAATTGGGGCTAAATGAATTGTTATTAACTCCATAGAATTTAAGACTAGTTTTGAATGACAGGATTAGAAAAGCCCTAAGTAAGGATTCAAAATTTGTGAATCTTATTGAGAAATTGAACATGAATTCAAATTTTGAGTTGAATTGGAAAAATGATATTATGTGGTTGTAGTAAAAAGTATGTGTACCCAATAAAGATGATTGAGCAAACAAATCATTAGAGAAAGCACAAATAGCAAACTATGTTTTATATTATAATAAGAATACGCTGAAGCAGTATTTAGAAGCCAAGAATGAAGAAGCAAGTGACCGAATCTATAACTAAATAATTAATTTGCCAACAGTCTTAAATGTCAGAGATATGTTTATAACTTATATTTTTGAAGTTCCTAGGAACATGTGATTAATATACAATCCTGATTGAATTCGATCGTAACAATCATTGTGACTGTAGTCTTAGTATGACCATACACTGTATAATTAAGAGGTTGAATTTGAAATTGTATGAGGCATTAGACGACAGAATGAGTCATTTGCCTTTATAATGAGACGAAGAAGGCCTAAGAATAGTTAAAGGTTAGAATTGATTTGAGATGCGATTGACAAGGGAAATGAATCTGTAATAGAAATTAAGTGATTCAAGAAAGATAAACAAGTTAGGTAGATAAACACCGAAGTTTTGGAATATAGAGTGTTAGATAAAGTGTTTATGAAAGTATCACCTTGACAAGGTGTGCTAAAGTTTGTTAAAAAGCATAGCTATGTCGCAATTGGTTCATATGAAGTTATTGAGAGCATAGGACCATTGATGTAAGTTAGTCTTACTAACAAAGATATATCAGATCCACATTATGCTACATGAGTATGTATAAAAGATATTGGTATGATCCGATAGATGTATTGTCAGCATAGGAAGTGAAACTTGCGAGTAATAAGAGTATACTGAGGAATCAATTAAGAGAGAAGATATCTAAAACACTAAGTGCTTCCATTGACTATAGTCAATTACAAGAAATTATTCAAGTGATAAAGTTACATAGGAAATGGAAGAGATTTTAATAAAAATAATACCCCCATCAATTTGATCAACCAGATAAGAATTTTCCGGACGAAATTTATTAAAGGGGAGAATTGTAACATCCCATTCCCATATTAAGGAATAGAGACATGGAATACCATACATAAGAGATAAAAATGAGGGTTTAGAAAAATGCATTTCATAATTATACATAAAATGGCATCATGTACGTGACATTGATTATTACACACAGTACAAAAATTTGTTAATGCACCCAATTAACATTTTCGAGTACAAATGGTTGATTTAATGTGATTAAAATCTAGATAGTGAAAATTGATTTGGTGTATTAAATTATTGATTTAGAATTTTTAGTAAAATTTAAAAATTTTCTGGAATTAATGGTATTTTTAGACTAGGAAAAATGTCAAGTGGCCGATCAAATGAAAAATGGTAGTAGAAATAAATATCAAATCATAGTAGAAATGATTGAAAAGTGGCACTAAGATTTAATGACAATAGTCATTGAAATTTGGGAGACAATTGGACTAGAAATTAGAATCAAATACACTAATTGTCAAAGGACGGACAAATGGACCCATAATAAAGTGACATTTCACTTGCCACACCACTTATAACCCACGATTGTTTTGCTAAAAGACTACACTTTACATTATTCTTTTTTTCATTTGTTCTTGCCCTCTTTGTTCTTCATCTTCTCCAATTTTCTCTCTCCACCTACGAAACTCCTACTAACCTCCATCAAGTTGACTTTTTGCCATAATCTCACACTAGCCACTTAAATAGCTTGTTCCTTCTTCTTGTTGCTAAAAGATCTAACCTAGTCCACCTTCAAAGTTAATTATCGTGTGATGCTTGGAGGTAGGTTTCCCAGAGACTCTTGTAGAAGTTTTGGGTTAATCATGTAAGTATCCCTTTATTCCTTATGGGTTATTCTAAAAGAGATAAATATTGTGATTATTTTGAGAATTTTGATCACGATCATGAAGAATTGTATATATATGTAGATTGAGCGTGAATGAGAAAACCTAGGTATTTTTATGTTTTTCTTTTATGTGTATGATGATTAATGATTCATAAATTAGAGTAGAGGTGATTTAAAGTTATAATGAGTTCTAAAATAGGGTGGAAAAAAGTGCAGAAATTTGATTTATGAATGAATGTTATATGTTCTATTTTCGGGTTAATGATCAAACATAGATCATGATTTTTTTATATGATATTGAGTTGAATAGGAAGTGGAAATGAAGATGAAATAATGAGGACATGAGTTAGAAATGATAGATTTAGTAAAAGAGATGAATTAGGATGAAAATAAAGTTAAAGGTGTGCTGAAATATGCTAGATGAAGTGTTTTTATTGAACATATTTCTGCATTTTGGCCATATATTAAATTGTACACATCCAAATGGGATGATTTTTTATTTAAATTAAACTAGAGACATATTAATACAATTCGTATGAAGGACTAGAATTTGAAATTTTTCCTTAAGAGTATTCAAATTTGGCTTGTAGTTGAGTTTCGGATTATGTCTCTGTTTCTAAACAGTATGTAGTAAATTGTGCATAACTTCATAATACTGAACCCAATTTCATGAATCTAGATTCCTTAGAAACTTAATACATATAGGAACAATTATTTAGAAGTAGGTATTGCCAAAAAATCTCATTTTGTAGGCCATAACGGTCATACAAAACTGACCTGAAAAAAAGAGTTGGAAAAGCTGGGAATTTTGAAGGATTTGGCTGGGAAAGTTTCTGCCAACAAATCACACGTCTGTCGGAAAATGGGAATTTCCCATGAACGTGGGAATTGGTTAAACATCACATTTTTTTATTTGGATTGAAGTTACAATTGGTTAGGAACTTTCATGTGATGCTTCTAGGCTTGAATGAAGCTTGAAATGTGCTTAGTATAATGCTTAAACAAGTGATTAAATGAGTGATATGGCCAGGGTGATGATTTTGGATAGAACTTAAGGATGAATTGTTACGTATTGAGTGTTTAAATCTGAAATTTTGAGACGATATGGGAATGAAAGTGAACCTATGGTGGCTAAAGTGATTCAATTAAGATGAATAATGAGTATTAAGTAAAGATGAAAGATGAATTGGATGTTTTGTGATCTTTAATGGTTGAATAACCTTGAGGAATGATTGAATGATGAACTTAGAATAAATTTGTACAAATGAAGTGTTAACCTAAGTTTTATTTAGACTTATGTAAGCTTTGATGTATTAATGATATTAAGATGTGAATTAGGGAAAGATATTCGGGATTGTCATTGAGCATGCATTGTACATAGTCCATATACACATTTGTGCATATATGAATACTTAAGATTGTGTAATTATTAATGTGTGTACAACGTGTGTATTGCATAATATTGATATGCAGGATAAAATGTCCACATCCAAACATTTCCGGATCTTGGCAGCAAATGGTAAGCTGGAGCGTACTGTGAGTAACCTAGACGGTCTCACTTAACTAATTGTTTGTTTTATATTATGTTTGAATTATCAAATGAATGTGATTTGATTGTGATGATTCCGGACAATGAAGGTTTGATGATTCTGATGAATGAATGTGATATTTAAAGTGCTCCTTGTATGTGAATATGACGAAATAAAAGTGTTTTCTCAACTTAAATGTTGAATACTGGACCAAAGTCCGACGACATGTGAAAACGAATGTGTAAAGTAAAATAAAGTGACTGATTGAGCATATATAACTGATGCATTTCATTACATGAATGCATAATAATGTAAAGGTTTTCGTGACTGGAGTAGCCATCGAAAAAGAGCTTAAAGCTCTGAAAGTGAAAAAGAGTTTAAAGCTCATAAAGTGATTAAGGGACAAAGGCTCACTATGTAAAACAAGCCCTCTATCCCCAACGGATAAGGGATAGTTACTAATGAGCTCGGTATCTATAATGGATACCGGAAAGTTATAGGAACTCGGTCATAATAATAACAATTGAAAGTGAGTCTCATGAGCATTGCATATGCATTTGATATGTATGTTTAAATGATTGAAATGCACTGTTTAAATAGTTCAAATGTAAAATGTGAAATAAATGAATGAGTTAATTGATGCTACATGATGAATTAATGTAGTGATGAGAATTATGCAATGCTTTATGCAAAATGCAAACATGTTATGTGTATTTATGTGATGCATGAATTGAGTGAACCATCGATGATGGTTACCTCATCTGAGTTTGCAAAACTAACCCAGAATTTACAATATTTTTTTCAAGCTCAGAAGAGTTGCCCCGTTAGGCTAACGGGAGTACAGACAATGCATTTGAGTAAGAGACAAAGGTCGGGATCAGTTCACGTCTGCATTTTTACTTTCTTATTTTTGTATCAATTTGTATATTCTGTGATTTCGGTACAATGTTTGTTAGAATGTTCTGTTTATATTAATTTTATAAATGGGAAATGTTTGTAAAAGATGTTGTGCTGTAATAACTTTTGAAATTGGAAATGTTTTGAATGAAAGTGATCAAAGTGTAATAATAATTGTGATTTCGATGTTTTTGAAATAAAAGTATGGGCCTGAATTTGATTATTGATTTCTGCACACGCGAGTGAGTTTTTTTTTTAAATTTGTAATGAGTTTTGAGTGTTTAACTAATTGATTGTTCTAGCATACCACCCTCGCAGAGTACGCACTCGGATATTACTCAGGATGTCGGGTACGTGTCTTATGAGAGTGGGGTGCTACATTGAACCTCTTAATAGTTCAATAAAATATAACTATAGGTAGCCTCAATTTCTTCCTCTGTTAACATTCTTCTCATTGAATGCCCATGTGTTCATCCAGGATATGTGAAAATGGACAAGTTATCATCAGCATTACTAGTTCCTCCCCCATCGTCATTACGAGGAACTTTTATTTATCTTATGTGAACCTGCGGGTCAAAATAATATGAACAAAATGTATTAGCTTCCACCACTAAATAAGCATTACATATCGAACCTTCAACTCTAGCCTTATTTTTCATATTTTCCTTCAAGTGATGTAAATACCTATATGAGCGAATAGGGTTATACGAATTTAGTTATCAAAACATGATATGACTTCAATTACAATCATTTTTATTGAATTACATACATCTCGAATGGATACATCCAACGATATTGAACTGGAATGGCTAATTTAGCCTCATGTGTTAAATGGACATGTAGATGCTCTATATAGTCAAAGAAACTTTGAGGAAATATCCCTTTTAACTTGCCTAAAATTACTGGAATTTCCCTTTCTAGTTTTTCCATTTCAGCCAACTTAATTTCAGATGATGTTAAGATTTTAAAAAACAAACTTAATTTTATTATTACTTCCTAAATCTTATTCTGTAGCAACTCTCAAAGTGCAATTGGAATTAGCATTTGCATAAACACATGACAATCACGACTTTTCATCCCAAATAATTTGCACTTCCTCATGTCCACACACCTTGCCAAGTTTGAAACATAACCATCGAAAAACTTTAGACTTTTCAACCATTCAAACAATATTTCCTTTTGCTTTTTGTCTAAAGTGTAATATCCTTTAAGATATTTAACGGTGCGAAGATCTTTATAGAACTCATTCCTTCTATAGAAAAGTTTCAAATTAGCTCTTAATTTTGCACTGTCTTTTGTCTTACCTTCAATGTTCATTATGGTATTGAACAAATTGTCAAAAATATTTTTTTCAATATGCTTCACATCTAGATTATGATATGTGAAATTGGTTTTCCAATATGGCAAATCCCAAAAGACGCTTCGTTTCTCCTGCCAAAGTTTCTACTAATGCTTGTATTAATTTCATCAGCTTAAAATTCTGTAACTTTCAGCAAGCCTAATTCCTCAATCTCCTGGAATATCTCTTCATCAACTTTGTGAGGGGGTGCAGGTGTTTTTACCATCCTATTCTTAATGAACTTTTGTTTATTGCACCTAAATGGATGATCTGAAGGAAGAAATTTTCTGTGGTTGTCAAGCCAACATATTTTGCCCCCGTTTGGAAGATAAAATGCATCAGAATCATTGCCACAATAAGGACAAATCCATTTTCCCGCTGGGCTCCATCCAGATAACGTAGCATATGCCAAAAAATCACTAATTATCCAT
>JANZXR010088808.1:0-10573 GCA_027575705.1 Erythroxylum echinodendron
AACATAGATTTTAGTTGAGCAAGCATGTCATAGGCTTCCATTTCCTCTAAATCCTTCTGAAGGTCAGAGATTATGGCGCCTAACATAAGGTATGACACATCGATAGAGTCACTGATATGCTTCATGTAAGCATCCTTTTGAGCCTTAGATGCATTTGCTGGTGGTTCCTCAGGGATGAGTTTTTCTAAGAAATAAAGCTTTCTTTCTTGCTTAAGAACAATTCTCAAGTTCCTATACCATTCTAGGAAATTTGTTCTATTAATCTTTTCTTTCTCTAGGATCGATCGCATAGATAGGTTATTGGATGGAGTGGATGCCATAGTCTACAATATTATGCAAAAGTGTTAACATCCTTATCATGAAGAGGTATAATCTCCCACTCAATTTAATAACCCTCTATTGAAAAGTAGGAAGAAACAAGATCCATATTTCACTAAGTCTTAAGAAAGCTTTGGCTTAACACTCATGACTTAGTTATTTAGGTAGAAAACTCTTTTCAATTACATCACATGTAACTCTTGATGGGTTGTTAAATTACATCTTATGTACTGCATGTATGTAAAAACCCAATCTTATGCCCTAAGCCCAAAACCGTTTTAATAGCTTAGTTAAGTTTAACGATACTTTACCTATGAATAGCACCATTATTCAAATGTCTTCCCTAGAAGATTCTCATATGCTTTGTTTTGACAAAACCCACATAAGGATAAGCTAGAGATAAACATGGGTAAAGTTTTATGGAAGGCATATAAACTTAATATTGTCATGAGGGTCGTTCTTAGTACATTATGAAAGTTACTAATCCTATTAGTAAGGGTGTTTGTCCTATGCTAGTTCTAATCCTATACTACAACATACTTGAGTATATAAATTAGAAGCATAGAATAGTAAATTACACATGCATATAAATATTCAAATAATATCAATAAAACATATCTAAAGCCACCCAAAATATGTAACACCTAACAAAGTTTGTTCATATCAACGCTACAGGAAGTTCACTGCGGCAAAAAATGATAAATCCAGGCTGAACTTTTAAGAGAAGTTTGCCGTGGCGAAGATTAATTCTTTCGCCGCGGCGAAGGATCCAGTGAAGAACAAATTTCTTAAATTTCTTGAATTTTCATCCATATCATATATGAACTCTTCTTCTTCCCCTTTTAGTATCGTTGTCAAATATGGATACTTGTGGTTTCCTATTCCGAATCCATATCTTACATGGTGGAAGCCCTAGCAACCGTCACGTAGGCATCTTCGACCATAACCCTAGATGCCATCTTTGAAGGAAGTTTTGGAAATCATCATATGTCATGGCCGAAACACTTTTGGCCGAGACAAACATGACAAAAACATCTCCATGCCTGAACTCTTCCTTTGGCTGAAAATAGGCCATGACCGAAAAACATCTTTCTTAACATATATTCACATTAGTACTAAGCGAATAATCAAATCCGAAAACAATATGCATGAACATAAATCATATTCCTATCATGCATCCAAATCTGTAAGTACATGTAATCAAAACATGCATATTTTCAACTATACAGAAACACATAACCTAGCTCTGATACCACTATTGGATCGCCTATGGCCCGAGTATTCACAATACGCAGCGGAATGGACCATATTACACAACACAAGTATAACCGAAACTACACAACATGTACAGATTTACCTTTCGACTCGGATTGGTATTTGTTTTCAGATTTGTAGATGCTGCAACAAGCGAACGTCCTCTACCAGTATCCATAAGAGTATGAACGATCCGGGCAGCGGCTAACGTGCACTAGCACGTTCCAAAACACCTGTTGAATGTCGCATAATTTTTCTCTCCGAAGAAGAACGAACAGCTAGTGGCTAGGGTCTTTTGTCTCTTCTCTAATAAGACATATGTTCTCTATTTATAGAGAAACCCTAATCCCTATTCCTATATAGAATAAGAATATAATAATCCTAAATCTATTAGGATTGTGGAAGCCCAATAAGTTTCGGCCCATATTATGTCTTATATAATAAAAGCCCGACAACTTAATTCAATCTAGCCCAATAAATATATCCTCATATATTTATTCAGTGCGTAATAAATTAGGCTCGAGAGAATAAGCCTAGATCACATCACTCTCTGTGTGCAACCCTGTAAGCTTATTTGATGTTGGCAAAGGGCTTGATCACACCTCAAGGCCTATAAGTCATAAGCGGCCTCTAGCAAGACATTATGACTACCAAAATCAAATGAGGATCGGTAATCCGATTTAACCTGTAACCATGGTTATAAACTTAGTCCCTTTGTACCACGATATCAAGATTAATCAAAAGGCATGGTACATGTCAACCTTTAATTAATCCTAGTTTCTTGATTCCCAAGTTGACTGACTATAACAAATGACGTTGATGACTCCTCATCAATTCATTTGAGCATGGCCATGCATTTCTTCAATCATACTTGTCAAGAGGCCCAAATGGTATCTCTCTCATTTAAGAGAGGTATAAGTCCCATCTATATCATTCATATCCCTCCGTATGATTCATTTAATGTCCAACATAATACTACTTGTTATCCTATTAAAGATAACTAAGAATAATGTCAAAACACTGAATTCCTTATGTAGGGAACCATGATGACTTCAGGTCAGAGGACTAAAGTCAAACCATATTGAGAATCACTAATGACATGAAACCATGTAGTGTTCTCTCTGTGGGTCGGTCCAATATATGTTTTCTAGCATATATCTATGCTTCTGATTTGATAACTCATATCTATGATCAGTAAAATGTGATCATCAATCAAAACACATACTAGCCTTAATTTATTATCGTTCCACTAATAACGATTGATCAGGGACAGTTTAGAACAATGTTATAATGCTTATGGTTTTACTATCAAGTCACACACTTGATGACATAAGCTTAATACTATTCATAGAATTTAAATCACATTACATAAACAATATACATGCACAGTTAAAAGAATACCTCATAATATATTATTAATAAGTCAGAATGTCAGTACAAAAGTCACGCATGACCATTGGCCTAGGGCACACTACTAACATCGGTAACTAACCAATGCCTGTGTGATGATACTTATCTATACTGTAATTTTTGATCTGTACACTTGCAAGATAAGAGTTTTTAATTTAAAATCTAGATAATTGCCTATCAAAAGTACCAGATGCAAAAAAAGAGAAGAAAGGGAGGATTGCTGGAAGAAAAAAAGATCAATAAAGAACTCCAAAGGAAAAAGGAAAAAGAAGGAAGAAGATGGAAAAAAGAAGAGAAAAGATAGAAGAGAGATCTGGTGGAAAAAGGCCAGAAAGGAGAAATAAAGGGAGAACTTCTTAGTCTACTTTTTTCACTCAAATAAAGTAGTTACTGTTCCCATTGATTGTTTCTTAGTTTAATCTATATCCTAATTTATTAATTGTGTTTTTTATTTTATTTTATCATTTTTAATTTTTAATTTGATTAATCATCATCAAAATAATTTGTTAGACTAAATAATAGAAAGACAGTAAGTATTGGTGATCTAGTTCTCATGAGATCAACTTGTACGCTGGTTGATAATTATAACTACACTGTACACTTGAGATTAAAACGTAAGTCATCATTATCTAGAACATTATATGATAAAAGTATTAAATTATTCAAAAAAATAGGCATGATAAGGTTAATCAAAGTCATTTGAGATTCCTAATATTTATGTGGTTATGATGTTTTATTGGATACCAATATTAATCTATGATATAAATTATTTAGTTAAATTTTAAAAATAAACTAAAGAAGTTTAATTTATATTTTATTAAATATAACTTAGGATTATAATTTTTATATATTGTCAATATATTTAAGATCCTAATAGGTCATACAAAAATAATTTAATAAAGATAATTTAATCAAGTCTAACGTGATTACAAAATATTAGAAAATGTATACTCAAATATAATATATTTAATAAATAAGAACTAGTTCAGGTATTTGATCTTATTAAGACCTAATCAATATTTAAATAAAATTAAGTATATTTTTAATTAAAATTAGAATATAATTCAATTAAACTACTAAACGTCCAAATTACATTATAAATAAATGTAGTTTATATGAGAAATAACAATTTGAGATATCCCTCTTTACACTACTTTTATTTGAAGAATTGGTAACTCATTCATTGAAATAAGACAATAACCTATTATTCAGTGCTTATCACCTTAATATAACTTATGTTATCAATTATTAGAATGGGAAAACTTTACAAAGCCATATGATGTTTTTGTAAGTGAAAACACTATTCTCTTTTTTTTTTTTCCATAGGGCTCTTACTTCATGTAGGAGTGAAACTGCTTGCTCTCTAATCTTCTTCATCTTTCCATTGATGTTATCGATTTGGTTCCTGTATTTACTTAAATGTCTATTTATAGATTATACTTTACAGCATTCACCTTCTATTGCATAATGGGAATTAAGCATTTGCCTATCAAATGAGGTTACATACTATAGTTTCATCTTAGCTGATTTTCCAATTCATTAACACCTTTTTGCTTAATTTATGCTTGCATTTATACAGATTGATGTTCATTATGATCTTGTTTGTAGTGTTCCATATAATTTTCTAGGATGTATTTGAAAGGGATTTGAAAATTTTGTTATTACTTTCAGTCCAGATGCTTATTACAAGGTAAACCAACTTAGCATAAACTATCCATCCATCTCCTTTATGTATAGTATGCACTCCAATCTACTATATTTGTCTAGGATAAGGGTGGATTGCTATCTCCAAAAAATTCTAGTATAGTTATCTAAATTTTGTGTGTGTATGGGCATAAGAAGAATAGGTGATCATAAGATTCACCATGTTTCTCGCATAGAGTGCATCAATTAGGTATGTGGAGGAATCTTTCTACTACATCCAAAGTGGTTAGTTTTAGTTTACAACCTATTAGAGCATTGTATCAATATGGTTAGACACTAAGTGACATTAGAATTCTGGATGATGGAGATTTTGAATCCCTCTAATTTAGGGACATGATAGAAAAAGTCATAGGTGGACCATAGATCAAACGATAAGCTAAATTGTTTGCCATTGCTAACTTGGTAATTAAATTTGGTTTTAGTTTGTCTCAAGTTTTTATAATGTGTTTTACCAATGTAAATGCATTTCTTGGAATCTTAAAACTCTATAAAGATTTTTCCTTGAGATCATATGCACTAACCTACCTAACTTATAGAGATTGCTAGTCTTGTATCAGTTCCCATATCTTTTTAGTAAGTACGTAAAGATTCATTAGTCTAGAGGCCATAATGCCAAGTTCCCCTTGCTTTTGTAGTAAGCATATTTTAGACCATTTCACTTTACCAACATTGGAGTATAGATTGTGACCAAACCATAGGAAATTCTTAAATATTCTATCAATATTCTCGGTATTATATATAGCAAACCCTAGTGAACAACCAAAGAAGAAAGGAATAATTTTATCAATTAAGATCTGCTTGTAATAGAAAGTTCTCTATGGCTCCAATTACTAATCCTATTAAAGAGATAGGAATTCCTAGACATTTGAAGGAAAGTTACTAAATTATAAATCCAGTAATCAAAGCTAGAATTGGTGCAATATTGGATGTCTTCTATATATATATATATATATGGAACTATTGTTGTTATTTATAAATAATCCAAACATCCTACTAAACAATTTAAGATCAGTGTGGATAGATTAGTCTGAATTGCAATCAGAATTATAGAACAAAAATAGATCATTAGCAAAGCTTAGGCTTATGATCTTCAACTTCTTGCATTTTCTATGGAATTTAAATTTAGGATTTCTCTCCACCACTCTAATTAGAAGATTGTTGAGTACTTCCATTGTAAGTAAGAATAGATAAGGGCAAAAAGGATCCTTTAGTCTGGTTCCTCTTACCCCATTAATTATTTTTTATGGTATCCTATTAATTAATACTTTAAAAGTAATAGTGCTTACATATTGTTGTATCCATGTTATAAAGTGTGATGGAAGTCTATAGATATGTAACATATTGATTAGGAAGGACCAGTCCAACATGTCATATGCTTTTTGAAAATCCACTTTCATAGTTCATTTTTTGTGATCATTTATCCTTGTGATCATTTAACGATAGAAATGTTATCACCATTTAACCTTCTAAGGTTATAAGTTCCTTAGTTGTAATCAATATGTTTAGGAAGTATGGCCTTTAATCTTAGTGACAACACTTTAGATATGACTTTATAAATTGTGTTGCAATAGGCTATGGGTCAAAAATTCCCAAATTTAATGGGATTTATACCTTTAGAAACCAATATTATTAAGGCGCAATTGATTCCTTTCAATAACTTACCTTTGTTAAAGAATTCCATCATTGCCTCCACAACCATCTTATTAGTGATGTGCCATGTTTGAAAGAAAAAGTTAGCATTAAATCCATCTACACTTAGAGCTTTCTTTGGATGCAATGATTTGAAAGCCTAATTGATCTCCTAGAAGGAAATAGGTTAGAGATAAGTTTAACTTCTTATGTAAATAACTGATCCTAGATGATTTCTTTAATTTTTTTGATTAGGGAATGAGAGTTTAAGGCTAACAACCCTAAGAGATTGGTGAAGTGGTCATCAGCTACCTTGGCAATCTTAGATTAAGAATCTAGGATGGTAACTGAGTGACAAATGGAGAGAATTTTGTTAGAATCTTATTTGGAAATGATTGCTTTATAAAAAGCTGAAGTATTGCCTCCATACTAGAGCTAATTCCCTTTGGATCTTTGTTTCAATAGAGAGTTATAGAAGTTCAAAGCTTGGGAAAAATCCTCCAAAGCTTATTTCTCCTAATTTTTAAGCAAATTGGAAGGAGGATCATAATAGGTAGAATATTGGATTTGATAAAAGGCTTTCCTTGCAGTAGATACTGGGTGTTGCGTGTTGCCTAGTTTTGCTTATAGAATTGTTTGATTTCCTCTTTCATAGATTAGATCTTTCTCATGAGGATAAACTGTTTAGTACTTGCATAAGAGACATTAGAACCTTTCACCAATACCTCAAAAAATCCTGCAATACTAATGATAAAATTATTAAATCTAAATAGGAGGTGTTTAGTTATCTTGGCAAAGTTAAGGAAGGTCACAATTAGGGAGTGATCAAATAGCTTGGTGTTGGGAAAAATAGCTTGAGACTAAGGAAATTTTTGCATCCACTCCATATTATTCGGACATTTATCCAGGTTTCTCTTAATAAAGGTGTTTGCATTTTACTTACTGCTCTATGTGAAGAAAATTACACTATAAGGAAGGTTAGAAACTTGAATAACATTAAGACACCTCTTTAGATCTTCATAGTAATATTTGTGAGTTATTTTGCCTTCTGACTCTTTAGGACATATTGTAGCATCAAAATCACCCAGGATAAGCTAGGGATCCTTTATCACAGGGGCTAAGCTTCTCAGCCTAGTCGGTAAAGCAACTCTTTGAAAGGAGTAGTTATAAGCACAAGTGAAAGAAAGGTGAATGTTGATATTCAATTCTAGAAGGTGAACTTTTAAGTGGATAATTTGATATATAATAATAGTTTTAATGATTGTAACTCTATTTGATTATACACCACTAGTATTCTTTAATGAGATATTTACCATAGTTGCGAATCAAATTCAGTTGACTTAAAAAAATCCCAAAATATCATAATTATTTTTCTTAATTCGAGGCTCCAATATGCCAAATAAGATAGGCTTATTATCCTTTATAAAGACATCTATCAAAAGTTTTTTCTCATTGGAATCAAGACCCCTAACATTCCATGAAAAGATTATCATGATGTTTCATCCATTGTGAACCTTTTCCTTCTACTAGATCTTCTCTTATTAGTTTATATGAACAATACCCTCATTGAAAGTATTTGCTACTATGGTTACCATTGAGGGGGTACCTAAGGCATTGCTTATATTTCCATTTTCCTTTATATTGATGTCTTTATTGTTAGTTACTGGAATAGTTTGCACATTATTGTTTTTTCTTCAGTTACTATTTCTGTGTTTTGAACTTGTATATTACCATTTTCATTTAGGTCCTGAGAGAATTTAGATTTAAAAAGTTTGTTAGTGGCCTTCCATGTCTTTTTAGTTGAGCTAGATGGGGGCTTCTGTGCATAGGACATTTTGAATAGATCTTTAACCAAATCCATATTGTCATTTAACCAAATACTTTATTGCATCCATAAGTACTCAAACCCTGACATATTTGATTTTGCTTATTTCTACTATAGCTTGGTTCATACATATAAGTTTGCATACAAAGCTTACTAGGTGGCTCAATCCAATGGTTAATCCAATATTCTAGAGGTATGCCATGAATGCACATCCATATGGGGATGTTTGATTTTTTTAATTTCTTGATAGTCTACTCCTAGTCTCCAATTTTGTTATAGCAGAGGCTTATTGTTCACATACCAAAGTCCAAATTTAAGCACTTTATGGCTTTAGAAATGCTATGAAATTTAAAAAGAAACTAGTTACAAACAAGTAATTCTTTGAAGTTTAAAGATTTCCATTTTTTCAAATGCTTAATTCTTCATTGCAAGAAAAGAGTTTCTTCTATCTAAAAAGAAATCAATCAGAGTAGAATTCGAAAGTTTAGCCCCTACTTTTGGAGCTTCTAATAGTGGTGGAACAATCTAAGTTTTAGAAATTCCTTGAGGAATATATGAGAGCTTAAGCTTAGGATCAGAGTCTCCAATGCTTTGGGTCTATAACCTTTTAGAGGTACCTAAAGAGACTAGAATGTTAGCTTTAAGAGCAAGGCTAGGGGTGAGTGTAGGAAAATGTGAAGAAGGGGGCTAGTAGGGGCAAAAGGGAGAATGCTGGAAGATTTAATGCAATTCCTGGCTATAGGGACTAGAATTTGGAGGGTAAAGATGGAAAGTGTTTAAAAGTACGATACTTATGGTTAGCAGATTTACTAGCAAGAAGCCTGTTAAAAAACAGGTCAGGAAAGTGTCAATAGAAAAGTTTCCAAAAACAGTAACTTGCAGTGGAGGGAAAAGGAAAATTACAAGTTCATCCTTATAGTTATTTGAAGAAGAGAGCAATAAGAACAGTAATGAACATGAAAGAGTGAGTGAGCTAATGGAAAATGGAGGAGGTCATGAGCATAGGTAGAGTGATACAGAGGGCCAAGAACTGAAAGCCAGCTAGAAACTAGTACCAAAAAGATGAGGGAAGGAAAAGACATAAGTAGGAAAAAATATTTTATTGTATTTATGCATTAATCTTATTGTGAATTAGAATGATCTTAGTTTTAAGAAATCATGAGAAATTTTTTTTCTTTCGCTACACATGTGATGAGACCACATCATAATTTCCCAATATAAATTTTAAAGATTTTTGACATTTAGAAGTGTATACCACTAGGTATAGCATAATTAATATATTATTTTAAGGTGGCATGAAGTCTTAATTGTTAGACTAATTATATTCTAAGTTTTGCAACATCAAGGTTTGTCTTAATTAATTTTATAGAATGTTGGATAACTTATATATTTCATTTTCCTTGATTAATTGGTGTTCCAAGCTAGTTCATAAACTTGCAAGATATGGTAGAACAATAATATGCAGTACTTCTAAGATATATTGTCTTATAAATTTAAAGGATTCGAAGCCCGTAATTTTATATACATATTTTCTTTCTTAAAAATAGGGAATAAGTGCTGCAATTGCCTTCCTAATGATAGAAATGCTACAATTAAAAAGGCTCGTTAAAGTGCTACCATTGGTTTTAAAAGCATGTGTGTTATTTCAGATATCATAAACAATGTTAGTAATAAGGAAATCAACTAGTTTTCCATCCAATTTTTAATTACCAGAGGGTTTTGCCTCCCAATTTTTAGTCAGTTGATAGTTAAAATAATAATTGGATGGTTATTTTCGTAAGTTAAGAATAACTACCTTATAACTAATAATATTGCTATTTATTGCTTGAAAATTGATACCATGAATGTATAAAAGTAAATTGCTTTTGAATATTATATTCCTTACATTTCTTTCCATGTCTCATAAGATTTTATTTACAAAATTTTGTACTATGCTAAAATAATATTTAAATCATTCATATATATTAAGAATGAATGAACATTGGAAACAAATTCTTATGCATGTAAACTTTCCTAAACAATTTATGTTGATATATCATTCTCAAATACATGTCATACATCCAAAAAAAAAATTTTGTTCATCAAAATTTCTATCTTCTCTTTATGGAATTTTTTTGTAAAAGTTCTTTTGAAATTTTGTAACAAAATATTCAAACTATTCATAGTTTTTATAAGTAACATTGTAAACTAAATTCATATATTTCTAAGCTTTTCCTTACTATTTATTCATGCATCTCCAAAAATGCTTCTACTCTTCTATCGTGCATGTAATATTTAATTTATGAATTAATATCATCTAATTGAAGCTAGTAGATAAACCTGGAAATTGCTTTTTTATTATAACAACACCATGTGACACCCCAACTCCCGCCGAACCCGAACCCGATATCGATCGTGATACCCGGATCCGTGCCCCGCGAGGGTGGCATGTCA